>QVOB01000419.1:0-26541 GCA_014839585.1 Pseudomyrmex concolor | reverse complement strand
AGAGACCCGGAGAGCAGGAGAATACAGAGACGAGGGTCTCTCTTATTGCTGCTGTCAATAGAGAGATTGAGGGTTGGAAGACAGACAATGATCGTGCATATGCGACGCTCAGGGAAAGAGAAGGGAGGGAAAAGCGGAAATTGGTTTAGTGTTTGCCTTTTTGACTGAAGTACTGTCAGTTACATTTGTACGCGTGGATTGTGTGCCCGATGGGGGATGTGTTGGCCGTCAAAAACGCGTCCCTAGGAAAACCGCCAATCAATCGAAAGGGCGGCGGATCGATGTAGCGACTCGCGCAGCGCGTCGAGAGCGCCTCGCGTGACGAGTCGCTCTCGTTGAGAAACACGGATAAAAAAAATCATATCGAGAATGAAAGGAACAGAACGCGCCGTGTTCACGAGCAAGGCCCGTTAGCTCGTGCGCGCGCTCCGATACATTGTCCGCGGGTAAGGGAAGTTTATCAGAGGTTTATTAGTCGCACGCGAAACATTCTATGTAGCCGTTGGCTTCCGTCGCGATTACGCGGTAATGTCCAATTTTTACAAAAGCGTCGAGATGATCCGATTGCGATTGCTGCTGTCTTGTCAGCAGGAAGCAACACATACATAATCGAGGAAAGAGAGAAATTTATGTGTTTATTTATTCCACGCGTTGTTTTCTCTCTTTTTAAAAATAAAACAATTGCGTTAATGTAATAGTAATAACCAGTGAATTTCCGGTCACTAATAAACGACCAATAAATTTGTTTATTTTCAGAAACGAGCAAAATAATATTATGAATTCGTGTGCGTGTGTGTGTGTGTCGTTAAAACATGTTTCAAAATATGTTTATTATTTTGTGGAAAAATAAAGGAAGACATTATTTTGTTACGTGAACCGAATTGTTTTTCAACAGTGTATTCACTGATTATTCGCTCATCGCAGTTTCGGTTTACTTAACGAGCGGAAGTAAGACATTTGTAGGAGATCCCATCTGTCCGCCTCTATATCTCCCGCGTTGCGCGCGTCTCGCGTTTATCTGTCGCGAATAAATCTCACGCTCGATCAGAGTCTGCGATAATACACGCAGACATCGCCGAAGGCGGCTTAAGACGCTTACTCGGAAGCTCGCTCGTGGCGACCACGATGCGGTCCGCAGCGGCTATGCGAGGACATCAATTGGCATTCATTGGCGTCAATTTATCTTTGCAGACGCGGGGCGTGGCTGAAACTTAAGCGCACTGCTGCTGCTCTCGCAATCCGCTTAATTGTACGCCGGTACTAATTAAGCGACGACGAGCTCGTCGCGAAGAAGAATAATACCTTATAATCTATCTATCTCTCTTTCTCTCCTCTCCCTTATAAGTATGTGTAACAACATTTTCAAGTTTGTTCCCACGAGAAGCATCTTCCAGTGTCCTTCGTCTCGGCGACTCGTCAGTTGTTAACGCACTCGACAATCATTTTGGAGAATTAACGCTCGCAAAGTTAATTCGATTCACTCGCAAAGCAATAATAAGTACGTGCAAGAATCTTATCGGGGAGAAAGAGGGAAAATCCTTTCAATTATTCTCATCGCTACTTCAAACTACTACTTTCATGCGCGAACTAGTTACATGCGACTCGTCGGAATATCAAGAGAAGACTAAGGATTACGCCAACGCAGCCCAACGTCGCTCACGTCATTATCGCGTGGCGAAATTATTTTCCTGTCTACGGTCGTGCAACGAAAGACTGATAACTTTTAGATAGTTGCCGCTAATCAGACGTATAGACGTCAAACTTCTCTCGGGCGCGCCGGTAGTTACAGACATACGTCTTTCGTGAGCGCGATGAGTGAAAATTAACCTCGCGGTTGAGAAGGCTCCGAGAAATTCAACTTGCGGTTGAGGCGTTGATAGCAGACATTGATTCGCCAAACACACACCGCGCGCCGCGTCCATTTGGCTTTGCCTCTCTCGCTATTTCGCTATTAATAACGTGTACATATGAGCGATCGTGGGAAGTAAACCACTTTCGCGCATAAATAACGTACGGCCACGCTACGATTATTTTTAAATTTAAACACGTGCCGTTGAAAAAAAAATTTATTTTTTCACCTCGTAATTTTGTTGCGCAAGCACTTCGTTCAGACTAAACATACGATGCAGGATTGAGACTTTAGTACATTTCTCGGCGTTTTACAATATTGAGATAGTTTTTTGTCTCGTAATAGTTTTTTACCTCTTCCATTTGACATTTGACAAGTATTCGGAAAACTCTTGGGCGAGAGAGAACGACACAGAGTAAAATATAAAATTTAATTAAAGTCGGCGGCGCGGGGAAACTTAACGTAAATGTATCACAACGAAATTCACGCGGCGCGCGTATAATTTAAAACGTACTTCCATACTTCCATTTAACGTCCGTCCTCCGTTATAATTCAACCTCGGAATTTGAATATGGCGAGTTGAACTTTCGAGAGTAGACATCCGTGCAAAGTTCGCGCCCACGCTGTGCGAGCGCTTCATACCGCGTGGCAATAAATCGAGACCGTGAACCGCGATGACAAAAGGTCAACTTATTAGCACTAGATTACCACACGGTCTATTATTCTCACCCGCGGAGCGTAAAGACGATCGAATTTCATTACACACGTCCATCGGTGTATCTATCGGCTAAAAAAAAAAAAAAAAACAAAATCGGCAAAGTCAGCGTTTTGGAATATTCAAAAGAAGAATTAAAGATAATCGAAAGAACTAATATCGCGCTAGTTGCGCAATCTGCTTCTTTTTTTATCAAACGAGATGCCCCGGAGCATCTGACCTAAATTGTAGCGCGAGCTATTTTTGAATGAATTTGAAGCTTTATATTTCCTCGGGGAAATTCCCGAATAATGATACAGTTCACCCCATGTATAAATTTTACATAACATTCAATTCATTCTTGCTAATTATATCTGAGATTAAAATTTTTCCGAAAAATTGGTAACGGCATTTAACGGCATTTTAGGAGAAAAATCGCGAAAATCACAACGCGAATGTGTGTAACAAAATTTTTGTTCGGTGAAATTGATTCTGAATCTGGCGAAAGATATAACAGACAGAAGAGAAAATATGCGGGTAAAACCTTCGAGCATTCTATATTTCGCGATAAACGACTGCCGTTTGAACGTGACTAACGTGCATTATTTCCGGAACAGAAATCGCACAAGCCAGCGGGTGATTGCAATCAGGTGCGCGCGCGCGAGAAAGAGAGAGAGAAAGAGAATGGTTATCCACCTCGACTTTCTCAGTTAATTATTCTAATTTGATTAAGATTTATCGCGGTGTAATGTTCGTTCGCGTTTGTTCGCCTCTATCTACGGAATATCGCCTTCGAAGTGCTTGGTTTGCTCGGTTTACCTCTTAAACTAATTACGAGGTGGAGAACTACCTGTCCACCGGTCCTTGTTCCTCTTTCTTCTTCCTTCTTTCGTTCTCTGTTTCATTTGTCGTTTTATCCCGCGACTGGCTGAGACATTTCCGCAGGATTATCCGGCGGCTGGAGCACACGTTGGTCTCCCACACATATTGCATTCAATTTCGCCCGCTGGCCCCGAGGCGCGTTTCCTTACCTTCGTCGGGGATCCTATATCCAATATCCAATTGTTTCGCGTCGCATACGGCGCGTACAAATAAATTGAACGAGGGTTGCACTTCCTTAGCGGAAGGACGTTTGATTCGAGAAATGCGACAGCGACCTACACGAAAAGAAGACTCACGGCTATATATATGTATAAATAATCCCGTATGACATTTTCCGCAAAAGAAAGAAGGATCGTCGTCGTTCAACATTATATTGGACGTATCATCGATCACCGGGTTTTCTATTCCGTGGACTGTGTGCGAGTGACGTCGATATTTTCCCATCGAGGGATTTTAATTGCGGGATGTCGAACGTGAACGCGCGATTAACCGGCAAAAACGCGGTCAAACCGCGACTCTGTACTTTTTAATTAATTCTTCATAAGGTTCCCTCCCGATGCCGATCGGTATGCGCGACGTTCGAATTTAGAATTTCTCTCTTTTTTTTTGCCTCTCTTTCTCTTTGAAATAAAGAGAGACTCGGAAATTTTATCTCTTTTTTCACCTGGAAAAAAACTGGATTTCCATTATCGCCTCTTTTTACCTAAAGTATTTTATACAGAATTCTCTTGTGACAATTGCCGTCACAAGGATTTGCGTGAGAAATAAACGCGATCATCTCGGTGTCGCGAATAGAGAAGAGCGACTCGGACACATCGGGCTCTAAGTATAGCAATTAGACCGATCGCGTCCTCTTCTCGCATCGTCGTTAATTAAATCGAGCCCGGTGATTCAGAAGGGTCGACCTTTCCGCTCGCGGGAACATGCCTAGTTGATGCTCTCGTTCGTCGGTTTCGGACAATTCTGCGCGTTTGAGCGCGCGAGCAATGAACAATTGCTTCACGCACAATCGATGGTCGATGCGTTGTGAATTTCTCATTGCATTCTAACAGGAACACATCGCTAGCCGCGCAAATTGCGTATCTAGTTGATTACTGTCATGTCGTCGCGTTGCTTTTATAAGTAATTACGCGCGCGCGAAAAGAACGTTTTTCTCACATTTCACAAAGACTCGCCGAACTTCTCAGTTATTAACGCGTATGTCGCGTATTAATGATTGTTCAGAAATTTTTGGTAAAAAACTTTTTAATAATATTTTTTAAGAAAAAATTTAAAAATTGTTAAAAGTTACGTTATTTAAAAAATACCTATGACGTATTGTGGAAGATTCAGATTGTATCAAAGTCAAATTCGCGCAATTGGTTTTCAATAAGCAAACCATTCGAGCAAAGTACAGTGTAAAAAATTACTTCGCATTTTCCGCGAAAATCGAGTGAATTGTTTTGTTTTGTTTCGTTTTTTTTTTTTTTTTTACATTAGCATTTCGATTATGCGGCGTCGCGTAACAGGTTGGCTCTCAATTGATGCACGTGCACTTGTACACGTAACAGGTAACGCGTCATTCAAACGACAAATTCGCATGTATAATATGAGAGCTCTCGCGCGCGGAGTGTTGCGACACGCGTTATTTTATTCCGTGAATTAATCACGGTCCATTAATGACGCGCGCGTGCGTTTGCTCGACGCGCGGCGCGGAAAATCATCGGACTGTGCCGGAAGTTCGCCGAAACGGTTTTAGCGAAGGTTCGCCGACCTTTATAACGGCGCGAAGCATATTGTGTACTTATCGGCGGGAAATTGCACGGGAAAAGCGTCGCGATGATTTTCGCATTTCACCGTGCCGGAAAACGGACGCCTTTTTTATCACCGTGTCGACGTTTCGTTCGATTCATTCGTGTTTCGCTTCAACTGCGCGCACTGAACAGGCATGTACAAGCAGCAAAATCGAGAACACTTAGCGAAACGATTTAACGTGCCGCAAAATATCTTGCTCGATTTCCTGCTTAGTATAATGAAGTTTTATTTTCGTCTATCTATCTATATCTCTAATGTTTCAAACTGATACGTATCATATATCTTGAATACCGATAAGATGTATTAATTACTCGTTCGCGTCTCTCTTTATCAGGGGTGACGGGGTTATATATCGATCCCATTTAAGATTAAAAACCCCCTAGGTTCCACTTCGACTACATAGTCGTGAAATGATTCGGCGGACTCGGCCACCAGGTCATTACAACCGCAAGCACGATAAATCTTGTCCGTCAGTCAATCGGTCAATCGATGAACCGACCGATCAACCCATCCATCTATCTAAACCCGAACATCCGATCAAATACACCCATATGCGTTTACGCGTGCGCACACACACACACACACACACACATACACGGCTTCGTCATCGGAAGCGATTCCAGGCCGGGCGGTTCCGCGCCGGCGGTGTAGTTCATAAATTCGCGAATTTAAACGGCCGGCAGCCGTCATAAACGCGCCGTAGCCGTGGCGGCCGCGAACGAAGACGTTAAGAACCGTCGGAGGGCTAAAATAAACAACGATGGAAGCAACAAGGGAGAGAGGAAGAGGCGAAGAACAGGTCGCGGCCACCCGTGCGCAGCGCGGCGTGGCGCCGACGTGGGATCGCGTGAGGATCTCCTTCGGAGAGTAAACAAATCAATTTCGGCCTGGGACACTCTCTCCCTCTTTCCCTAGAGAGAGAGAGAGAGTTTATACCGATCGTAAATTATCATTAAGGTGATTGCCTGCGCGCACGTTTCACACACACGCGCGCTTATGTTGTACGCACACATATATTAACTATATCACGTCGGATGATCGCTGCACACACGCGAGAGGAAACCCAACACATTGTAAAAAAGTTAGCGAGCTGCACTCTCAGAAGAGATCAAAGACCAGTTGCGTTTCGTGTCGCGAGATTAATTCCTTAAAAAAAAGGATATGTCGTTCGTGAATTACGCAAATAATATCTCGAGAAATAGCTTCAATGAGAAAAAAAAAAAAAAAAAACGCGCTAGGTAATTCGCAATTCCACATCAATGTGAGTCGTCATCGTCTATATATGACCACTCTCGTAGGAACATAATTTGTCATGAAATCCAAGAACCGTTTTGAAGCAATTTTCAATAAATCTGACCTTATCTCGGCTAGAAATTTAATTTCCCTTGCTTCAGCGGTTTTCCCGGTAAGAATTGTAATTTCTGTGCCGGGCTTTATATATCGCTTCTTTAAGACGAGGAAAAAGCAATTGCTCAGCTCGCCTGGCGGCATTGTTAGTTCGCGTTTTAAAAGAACGCACGCGCGGCCCAGATGGGCCATCCAGTCCGTTTATAAAAGCGACGCTCAGAGAGAATCTCACTTGCGCGGGCGTTATTGTTAACCGCGGTCTTCCTCCTGCGTTTTCTGACACATTATATTGTCGGGTATCTGACAATGCGCCCGAGCAGCAGCCCTGGCGGCGCGGTAATTCGGAAGCGACAATCTTGTTGCTCGATATTAATTCCAGGAATTATCTTTGATAAAGCAATTAAGGACAAATAGAGCCATTAAGTGATACCCGGTGGCTTTAAACAGGCGATTTCTACGATATTGCTGTGTTTGCGCGACTGGAAGGATAATGGTTAATAAACTGGTTAGAAACATTAATTAATAAATGTTTCTCCGAATGTCTCCGGATGTTCGCCACGTGTTTATTGCGCGCCAATTTTTCTGCGCCTGACAAAGCTGAAAAAAAAATCTTTGTCCACAAAACTAACCAGCCAGAAATAAAGCGTTAATTTCCGATAGTTTTTCTTTTTTTTTTTTTTTTTACACAGAGAAAAGCGAAATGATTAATTATTCGCGCGAACGATTATTGATACAACGTAGCGTTTTCGTATTTAACAAACAAGTCTCTCTTTGTTCCCGGAGTGCAGCGGATCGATTAAAATTCCTTTCAAATCCCGATCGCGCGACGCGCGTATCGAATTCGAAAGTTTCGATATTCTTCGGCTCGGCAATCTCAAGTTTTAATCCAGTTAGAACGGGGCCTATTATTCCGGCCGCGTAATGAAATGCGAATTGGAACGAGGAGGCGACGACGACATCGTCGTCGTCGTCGTCGTCGTCGTCGGCAATACCGGATGCCGAAGACGTCCCACGTAGAGAAGTAGAACGTTACAACCATAAGCCGAGGTAATCGATTTAGTAGCACTTAAGTCGGAAGCCCTTGAATGCGAGTGCCTGCCGGTTAGGCGGGACATTAAAGTTTAGCGAGCACTCGCATTGCGGATGAGTTCGTTCCGACGTCAAATCCGGTGAATTTCGCCGAACAGACGATACATTCGACGGAAAAAACTGTTCGGAGAATAAAGGAAAACAATTCGATCGAGAAATCCGCGGATTAGTTTGCGAGGCAAAAGTGATAATTCGAAATAAACAAAGTTTGCAAAAACAAAGCGATGCGTTTGCGTGTCTGATCTTTGGAATAACATCCACGCGGAACGAATAATTTAAATATGAGCTTGTGTGTATAAAAGTTAATAAAATTGCGGCGGAGTCGTTTTTTTTTTTCACATCGAGCGTGATCGATTGAGGAAAATGCGCGCCGTGAGTTTTCTTTTGTGTCTCTGTTGACGCGAAAAAGCAGGAGGGAAAAAGAGATTAATTGCGGCAAGTCGATTGACTAGTAATACCTCAATTAAGTGCAAAGTATTATTAGAGAGAGGCAATATTAAAAATCTTTAGTATTTAGTAAATGTTATTAATTTAAATAATTATTAAGCAAATCTTATTAATTTAAATAATAAAATTTAGAAGTGTAGAGCCGTCGTAAAATTAAATAGATTATGCGTGAGAGAATATACGTTTGAAAGTTGCTAAAAAATATTTTAGCAACAAGTATAAGCTGAAGAAAAAAAAAAACAACAAAAGTCCTAAACCTGAGATCGCCGTCCGACAATGAATATCAATCCAATGAATATCAATCTAGAATCAATAAATAATTTCGCGATTGCGACGTTTTTTTGTTCAGATCAACGAAAAACGGCAAAAAGTGATGGCGAAAGAAGAAGTCGAATCTACTCGCGACTGCGAGAGGATACTGGCAACGTCTATGGCGATAATCCCGACATTCGTTTGTCCTTCGAAGAAACCTCGTTTATCCCGCAAGAAAGATATCCCGCCGGCCCATTTCCATGAGCGTGCTCGTCGTCGTCGCGGGTGATGCAGTGTCACGGACTATGTCACGTCAACCGCGCTTTTTTATTTTCTATCCTCGCCCTTTTAAAAACGATGCATTCGCGGAGAGAAGCGCGCGGAAGCCACCGGTCATTTTTCAGTCGGCGCGGAAATAAGATGTCGGAGACTGAAGGTTCGTACGAAGAGGAGACGGTTCCCCGCAATTCCGCACAAAGCCGCGTGATTGTTAAAGGGAAAAAAAAATCATGTGACTTTACATTCATATACACATAGTCGTATCGTGTCGATGCGACATTCCGAACGCAAGTACGTTTATAGCGAACTATTTATATATAATTTTTTTTTATCGAGAGAAAGAGATGTACTCGCTATTTTGTTACGTATTTTGTTACAATAGAAAATCTCCATTATTATGAGAACAAAGAGATAAAAGAATAACTATGACGCCGGTCTGGAAAATCTAGCCGACAAGGGAGCGGCCGAGCGTTCATCGCCAACGATAAAGCGGTAACGATCGAATTTCAATCGCATGTTTATGAGGTGTTTAATTCACTGGCCATCAGAGTACGTTATTCGTCGATAAAACCTGGGTTTGATAACGGCAAAAAATATCTCTGATATATATTCTTTCAGGCATAAAACGATTCCGTTCATCTCGCTGCCTATTGATTGTTAAAAACTACGCAATATAATTCTTGACAAGTAAAAACAAGACAATGTGTGTGTGTGAAAAAAATTAATTTTCTCTAGAATATCACACAATTTTTTAAATTTAAAATTGTTAAAACACGGAGCTTCTTTTTATGCTCATATCCACACATGAAGCCGTCGCGTTTTATCGCACGTTTCCGATAGCGTTTTATGTCACTTCCCCGGACAGACGGAGTGGGAAAGTAAGTTATAAAAAGCCCGGCAAATGACCGGATTGTCAGTCAAGGGTAGCATATGAAAGCGTTATCAATCTTAGGCGGTTGTTTACGACGAGCGTTTGAGTGCTCTCGATCTGGCTGCGATCCAGCGCAGATATGAATATACGCGAGAGTCGCGACGGCGGCGCCGATAGCCGGAGAGACGAGTATTTGATTACACAATCGACAGAAGGGGAAATCTCTTTTATTTTCCTCAAGTACATATGCAAAGTATATCCTACAAGATATGATATTCACAAAATTCAAAGAATGCGAGAACAAGTGCTATTGACTTGATCTTTCGAGCGTTTGGATTTTGCACATTTTTATTTTCCGACTTCTTTATTTTCTCCAACAAGTTTTAATACTTTTTTAAAACTTAAGATGTTTTTTAACTTCGAAAAAAGTAATTAATAAAAAATTAGTGAAAATCAATGTTGGGAAAATGAGGTAAGCCATTTTTCTTTACAGCTAAAAGTTGTACACGCCTCCAGGCCATCGCTTCCCCCCGTGCTCATTGGCTCACATTAATTAATCAATAATTCAATAAATATTGCAAACTTTGCAAAATGTTTTTCACCCTGCATATATCACCGAAGAAGATCGCGGTCAACTGAAAGACGTTCTACGACATCTCATTATCAGTAGTGGTAGTAGAATGCGCGGTAGAATGGATCGCGTAACAATGACTTCCTTGTGTCACACGCTCGGCACACGATGTTTCAAGTCGTCTTACAACAATGTTCTTCTCGCGGAGCAAACCTGCGAAAGCTCTCGCTGTCTCTCCCGGAGGAGCTCTCGTCCTCGATGGAAAACGACCGATATAGGTCTCTCGTACGACCTCGAAAAAGTGCACCACATCGGATATTCCGGGTAATGCTTCTGCGTGTCGACGGTCAGAAAAGATAAAACGACTCGAAGGGGGACGAAGGTGTCGGCCATTTGCGAATCGATACCACATTACGCGTGTTGCGAACAAGCCGTGTGTTTCCATTTAGATTCTATGCACGAAGATGTACTCCGCGACGCTGCAAATATTTGTATCCGCGCGCATTCCTGAAATATCTGAAGAACGCGGCACGCTTGTTCGTCATAAAAGCGCGCGTGTCTCTTCCCTTTTCTCGAGAAGCGGAAACTTTTCGCGAAAATTTACCGCCGGATTATCCCGCGTATAACGTATGCACCTCTCGCATGCTCTTCTCCGAGTAGAATTTTATGCCCGGTAGTATTTTTCCTGAAGTACAATTTCTGAGGTATTCTTGCAAGGACAGTTTTTACATCGTGTGTAAACAATCAAAAATTTGCATTACACGATCGTTCGATTTCGGCAACGTCGAGAAGTTCGCGAAGGTTATTGCGAACAGATGTACATTGACGTCGTTGACAAAGGAGATTTATCTCGACGCACTTTACGCAAGACTTTTTCCTGCGAGAAACGTCGTCTTGTCGTCGTGTTTTATTTGCGACAAGGTAGTCGCGCGTGTACAGCAGCGAAAAATAAACCATGTCTCTGCGGGACGTTTCGTGGAAAGGGTCGCGATGCATTTTTAAAAATTTTATCCGAGACACGGAGTCGTCAAATCGTAATCAGCGCACGAACGTTTTGTCTCTGCAATTTACATTTAACGTCCACTTTGGCGAAGAACACTCGGAACACTCGGGATTTCAGCGTTCAAATGACATCGCTGTCGCTGCGCGACTCAAAGAACGAGTATTCGCGAAAATTAATACATAGGTAATAAATATTTTTAGCCGTGCGATCTCAGCGCGAACCGGCTGAAAATACCGTCGCGAAAAAAATCTCTCTTTGCCTGCCTGATAGAAAAGAGTCTCATACACGATTTCGATTTTCAAATGCATTGTCGATTCTTCGCAGCCGCGCGGCGGTGTTGCCCGAAGCGGAAATATGGGGATATGCGCGCGAGGGTGTCCGTCAACCCTTCGTTACGGGAAGGTTCGTTTCGACATTTTCCCCGGTATAATGCCGGCATATAGATTAATGATCGTGATAGCCGGGCGTTACAATCGCGTAATGCGAATGTAATGTCCAATCTGTCGCGCGCATACTTAATAATTCCACGAGCCCGCGCCGATCGATGACTCGCACGCGAGTAATGACGCGCCTGAGCCGAATAATACACCCAATCTGCGCGGGCACGACAATATTTCGACCGCGTGATTAACGACTACCGATGAACGCGCGCGGCGGTCGACGTGAATTACTCATTGGGTATTCTATCGAGCGCGATAAGAACGAAGAGTGGGCAGGGAGAATTATAAATTTCTCTATCGCACGCCGGTGAAACGTGCCACCGGACCGTCGATTCGATAATTTACGAGCCATAATTGAGCGACAACATGTCAAATCGAATCTTCCTTGTTTTGACAAACAAGATCTCACGCGTGAATGTATTTAATTCATAAGTATTGCTCTTCGGGAAGGGATATTCTGTGCAATTACTCGCACGCGAGTAATTATTTATTGTGACATGAAATTTAGCAATTGTCTCACGCGTGACTTGTAATCAAAGCTTTATGAATTCTACAAGAAAAGACAAGTGATTGCGAATTAATAATTCGCGATTGAGAAAATGATATTGCCAGTCTCTCTACCGCGATTTTCTTCTTCGTATCGATCATTCGCGAGTTTATTTATGAGCGCGACAACATTCGGAAACCCATTCGCGCGACGCGCGCTTGAAAGAAATATCAGAGATCTGGAGCGATGCGCTCGTTAATGCAGCGCACACGTAAATTTACAAAGCGGACCGCAAGAAGAAGAAACTGCTTTCATAGGGGAATATACATTTTAAAAGAGGCGCGCATCACACCACTCTCTCTCTTGTGTGAAGAAACGAGAAGACGAGAAACTGTAAATTTTCAAAGAAATCTCTACGGCGTACTCTGAATCCAAAAAAGCCGAGGAATAGCGCCGGATCTACATAACGTCTAGGTGAGAAGCACCTGGAAAACTCCGATATTTTTTTCTTTAGATCTGAAAAATTTTATGGCAAAAGTCGTCGTATCAAAAAGTTTTCTCTCTTTCTTTTAAAGAAAGATATCTTCAAATTTTCGGGTATTTAAAAAAAGTTTTTCTAAAGAGAAGCTTCATTCATTTTTTTCGTATGAATAAAAGAAAGAATTGGTAAATAAAAAATGTAGTTACTTAGAAAATAATATGGGACTCCGAGAGGTCCCCTTCTTTACAATATACTCTCGAAATCTGCCGGCGCGAGTAGGGCGCCAAAAATTCCACGTAGCCTCGTGAGAAAAAAAGGCGCCGCGATTTCATGCATACGAAAAAAGTACTCTCCTTTTTCTCTTAAATAGAAAAAAAAAGAGAAACGAGAAAAGAACCGAATGACTATTCGAACTGAGGTGGGGAAATAAAAACTGACGTTTCTCACGTAGCGAACATTCTGTCCGATCGCGTCGCGCGGCGCACGGCGCTCGTGAAAGACAGGGAAAGCAGTGAATGAAACGATAACGGCACCGGCGAGGAACCATCAAGCAGCCGCGAGTCCATTTTTCCCGCGACGAGCGCCGCGTCCGTTTTCGCACGTAGAGCACTGCGTCGTAAAGTGAAAAGTTGCCTTCAAACCGGAAAGCGAGAGAGAAAGAAAGAGAGAAGAGAGATACAGCCAACGAGGAGAGAGACAGAGAGAGAGAAAAAGAGAAATGCGAGGGCGGTGCATCGGCGGCAGAGGGTTGGAACCTTCGTGTCGGAACCATTGTTGGTTAACGAGGTAACTCGACACGTCCGAAGATAACAGGGTTCGTGCTCCGCACGAGTAACTCGCCGCAAAAAGTCCATCCGTGGTCCCCGAGCCGGCTGCTCGAAAAGCTTGTCGCGCCACGAAGCTTGACTACTACTTAACCGGAGGATCCACGGATGATAAAATACGGGAGAGAAGAGGAGGGAAGAAGAAAAGATAGAACGGAGGCCAAGAATCGGGAATTCGACTCGTCGTTCCGACTGTTCTGGGATTTCTAATGTGTCTCCGCTGTCGTTCGTTGGATTACGCTCTTGTGTGTTACGTTAGGAATATAAATCTTTATTTTCTAACGTGAAAAAATCTTCGCGAATGCTTGTCTTACAAGATCTTTTTCTATTATAATGAAAAATTTTTTTATTATTTTTTGTTTGTTTTATTTAATTCACATTGCTCATTCCGAATGCGTAAAAAAAAATGATATGATTACCGATATCATTATTCTTAGAAACGCGCGCGCAAACAGATCTGGTCCGAAGTGATCTCCTTAATTCTATAAACGAATCCCTACAATATCGCAGCGATGTAAATCGGAACGAGGAAGATGTCGAGAAAGAGAGGAAGAAACAGCTGTTTTTGACGGAGATGCAAACGCGGGGATGGATGAACGCGCGGCGGTCGGAGGTGCAACCTCTGTGAAATGTAAGTTACTTCCAGGTTTGTGCGCGTGCACCAGCTGGCTGCAGTGTCATCGTCGTCGTTACAGAATCGCCGAAGAAGGCGCCGTCACGTCGTCGTTTCCTCGTCGACGGATATACTATTCGCACTCTCCGCGAACTCGTAAATCGACGCGGAGAGTCGCGCGCGAACATACTCTGTCTTCGGGATGCGCATAACGCGAGCGCATCGATTATTCTCGATGACAGGCGGCTCATTAGTTATCGCCAAGCGAAGAAGAGCACGGGTGGGAATAATTTCAGGCGGTACGTCGCGCAAGTTCCGCAATTTTGCGAAATGAGCTTCACTCTCTCTCTTTCTCTCCGCGCCGCGAGCAAGAACGAGCAAACGAGAGAGAGAGAGAGAGAGAGAGAGAGAGAGAGAGAGAGAAAGCGCGGGTACGTCAATTACAATTGTTAACTTTAATTTAATAAGGGCACCGTGTTAATAATGTCGTTTTCTCGGTTCGACGGATTTTCTGAGATAACGCGCGCGAAGTATTCGCGCACAGCGGAATGTCTTCGAGCTGTCAATTTTCGGAACGCACGATATTTTCGGAGTCTCTCCGAATTATTAATGTATTCTCGCACAGCTGCACTCTTAAATATCAGACGAGACATCGCCAAGAGGTATTAGATACTTGGAATGTGCACGCGACATTTTGGCACGGACCGTTGTATGGTTTTTACAAGCGTGCGTAAAGATAAGGAAGAAGTATATTCACTTCGCGCGCGCGAAATTTCCAGAATTGTTGAACCAGAAAATGTGTAGCTGCGACTCACCCGTAAATATGGTAAAATACTCTCGGAGAAAACTCTCGAGATAGAACTTGTTGTCGGGATCTACTACGACGCCGCTAAGAAAATCTCGTAAACATAAGTGTCCGAAACATGAAAAACTAAGTCACGTTTGTGCAGAAGTTTATATGAAGCGAGAAACGTGTACATAAACGTACGTAGAAAGAAATTACCAACTTTTACTTGTTCGCAAATTGTTGCAAATTCATAAAATACGTACGAGGTGTGGCGCGCGCTGTTATCCTATTCAACAACATGGCGTGAACAATCCAGCCGTAAAAAAAATACAGGAATAAATTTAAAAAATGAGAAACTAATGTAAGGAATTTTCCAGAATATTATGCAACAACAGCTGTATACTATCAATTTAATTATATTTAAAATAATATAATTAGTGTAAGGATTCGAGCGGTAGTTGAGGAGCACTGAAGACTAGCGTTATTAGAACGGCACTGAATTTAATGCAACGAGTAAAGGTACTTTATTCACTATGGTTATAACAACGTCTTCTTAAATGCGCGGTTACAACTGTCAAAGAGACGACTCTATTGGCTGCTCGCTAGCGATTGGTAAATCGGTAAAATTCGGCAAGCCCGATTGTCTACGAACGGTGTTTACCGGCAGTTCGTTCACGCAAAAAGCACGTATACTTTTGATAAACACCGTTCGTAGACAATCGGGCTTGCCGAATTTTACCGATTTACCAATCGCTAGCGAGCAGCCAACAGAGTCGTCTCTTTGGCAGTTATAATCACGCACTTAAGAAAACGTTGTATAGTGAATAAAATACCTTTACTCGTTGCATTAAATTCAGTGCAGTCTAATAACTCTAGTCTAATAACTCTACACTTCAGTGCTCCTCAACTACCGTTCGAATTCTTACACTAATTATATTATTTTAAATATAATTAAATCGATGTGGTATTGAAACTTTAATTTTTATCTCTTTAATTCTTGTGCCATTAGCGTGATTGTTATTAGCGCCAGAGAGAAAGTTATTAAATATAAATGCTGATTCAGAATTTTTGTTATTAAAGAACTACATAATCTAATAATCTTTTATCACGTAACACAATATCGCGTGATAGATATAGACGCCTGTTGTCTATCATTTTTGCTGTTAACAATTAATTAGCGCGTTTGTACGTTAGCGAAAACTTTCGGATAATCCCCCGATAGTTCACATTAATAACGGTATAAGTAATTTGTCTTGGCGATTAATTACCGCGTGCTTTGACAAGAGCTTTAGATAAGCTTTGTAATCCGCATGAACGAGCACACACAACAGTCGTCGAAGCCATCTGAAGGCTATTCGCGACAAGGACAAAGAGATTTGAGAATGCAGTAAGAAAATTGTGTATCTTAACTAATTTTTTTTTCAAGCATAAAACATTTATGTATTATTTAAGTAATTTTTATCGTCACGGCCAAAAAGTATAAATATGATTACATTATTTTTAACGTTATTTTACTGTTAATTTGATATTAAATTTTTTACGTTAATTTAATATTAAATTTAATTTTAATTTTTTAACGTTAATTTCATATTAAATTTAATTTCTGACGAAAGCGAAATGATTAAAATGTAAATTCAAAAACACTTTCATAAGCGAATACAAATGTTTGATTATAAATTCCCTCTGCTGCGCCCGACCGGTGAGCGATGCTACGTTAGTCGGAAGATGCGACGTTAATGTAATCGTATCACCATCAGAGGTGGATTTGTCACCGCGCGGATATACTCACGTCCGGAAGGCAGAATCATCGCGATACGAGAAGAGGCCTTTCGCGTCCCGACACAATTTACGGAGAATTTACATAAAGTGAATATAAACGTTAGTCAGTCGTCGTGAATGAGGACTCGCGGGAAGTGTCAAGAGAGAAAGAATGGGTTGCGTTTTCACATCGCCTTAGGGACGCCATCGGCACTTTGTAGCACGAAATAGACGCATATGAGCGCGGTGTGACTACAGAATAACTCTAACTTTATCTGTGTCAGAGAGAGAGAGAGAGAGAGAGATGTGAGTAGCGCTTTCCAGACAGTTCGGTGAAGATATATACGTATAATACTCGCGAGAGTTACATAGTATGTGCCGTGTAGAGAATAAGCGTTCATATGAAAACAGTTATTCGGAAATTCAAACCAAAAGCACTTTCTCTTCATTTAGCGACATTCATTCAATTTTAAGAAAAACACTTTCGGAGTATTAAAATGTATTTTGAAACACATACGCTCAAGAGACAACAGAATGAAACAAAAGAAAAACGTTAATAAGTAGTCATTCTTGAAATTTCGAAATTTCAACGACAGCGACGCGTTTTCCCCTTGAATTATTTTTCTTCGGTACATAATTCTCGTCTCAAAATGTATTTCCCGTATAAAAAATATCTTTTCCGTGCACTTAAAAATTGCTGCAAGTTCCACGGCAAGCAGCCTATACATTTCCAAGCCACTCCACTTCGGTACTTCAGGTTCACTCTTTCCACCTGAGAATCTCTCCAGCATCCCCCGTGTACTAACTCGGCGACCCCTCGGGCACGGGTGTTTCTCTTCGCCGCTCACTTCGCAAAGCCCATATGGATCGCGTCCGTGGTATTCAAGAATTTCTCCGGAATTCTCAGCAACCGGCCAAATACCTTCCTCTCGGCGAAAGGGTCGAAATCGCGCGGGAGACGCGAGAGACAACCGGAAAATAGATCGACTCCATTCCTACGCGCGGAATTACCGCCTATGCCTCAAAGACAAACGCGACGGATTACCGGCGTTGCTGCCAAGACTGGCAGAAACAAATGACGGCGAAGCCATGCTTCCTAACAGACGGGAGGGTGGAAATAAAGGAAAATCGATTTATCTTCGATGCTTATATACGACTTCCTTGTTTATTCATTGCGCACTTAAGGTCGTTGATCTGTACACTTAAAGATACAAGTACTTTTATTTGAAATTTAATATTAATATGTTCGATTATGTATCATACACATACATGTGTGTGGTTCTATTGCATTTTTAAACATTTGTACGTGAATTTGTACGTGAAAAAAACGCTCAGCTTGAAAAACGTCGAATTTTGTTCGCGCGATCTACACGGAAAAAAAATTCGCTAGAATAGCAAAAAATTAGTTACTATATGGCCAGCAAAAAGACATTTGTCGGCATTTATTTTGTTTCGCCAACAAAACATTTTGTTGATGAAACAAACAATTTCGTAGACTCAACTATTTTCCTTGCTGACCATATAATAGCAAAATTTGTTTTTTCCGTGTATCCTGTCGATAATTGAAACTTGAATATTTTTCGAAAAACTGTTAACGCATTAATGATAAAACAAAGTTTAAACTTGTAAATTTCATTTCAACTAATTTTAATTTCAAGATTGAACCAAGAGATTTAATATTCTTAACAATCATATTTTATGTAGCAAAACATGAAAGATAAACGTAGATGTAAAATATTCTCGTCGTTCGGTGAAATATACGAGAGAAGCAAGTTCTATGACGATCTTGTTAGTACAAGTATTTTCGAACTTTATCCAGCGCGAGCCATGATTTCCAATTTGTCGAACCTTCCTCTTCCTCGGCCAACCGTTGGCGCTTTTGCGCGACGTTTATCTTACCTCGGTTGAAATTTTGTTAGGATTGGAACTGGCGGGGTCGCGCTTTGTTTCAATTTCTGTCACGGTGCTTGACTCATTCGTTTGCGAATTGTTTTCCAATATACTCGAAATAAAGAAAAATATTCCGAGAACAGCGACCTCAGATATTACGACGCAATTGCGAAAATTAATTAATTCTTCTCGTTGTTCCGTCGTTGCATGTTGCAACGCGAATCGCGTGACGAGTGTGTTAATTTTTTCAAAAATCGTCGCGCGATAAGAGCGAGCGTGCCGCTCACGCATTCGTGCGCGAAAACGCAAATTGTCCTGGACGTTATTATATCCATATTTCACGTAGCGCGGGGGGGGGGGGGGGGGTTCGCTCGCTCGCTCGTACCGTACGAGCAAAAGGGATATCCTCCTCCGGTTACTATCTCGCCTATTCAGAGGATTACCCGGCGAAGTGGTCCAAAGCGGAGAAGTGGAAAGTGTGCCGCAAGAATCCCTCCGGAAAATCCTCTCTTTGCGATTTAAGGCCGTAACGTATTGCGCGAGGATACATCTTGCGTGCCGTATCTCACTCATTTCGCGAGACGCTCTGGCTAAATGCGACCATTCAAATGAACATAATACCCCCGGTCGTAGTCGGGAGCCGGCGTTGCGGCTGAAGAAATGAGCTAAGCGGATAGCAACGACGGCACCGGAAAGTGTGCGCGATCCGTCGCGTTAAAATTAATGAATTCTTAGCCCCGCGCGCGCGAGCTGAGTCGTTAATTCCTTCTTAACGTCTTTCACATTGCCGCCGTTCTTACCGCGACATTTTCTCTTTACGTCGTCGCGTGAATCTTCTGTAAAATCGTCTATAACGCAGATAAACCGCGTTACATCTCAAATAAGTAAAAAGTCGCGGTAAATAATCCAGTTGTAAGATAAATTATATCGAAATTACAGGCGCAACGAATCGTAAATTGTTCATGCGCCAAAATTGTTGAGAAATATTCAACGATTTGTGTGTTGTTACTCAAGCGGAATTTATTCATGAACAGATGATTTATTCAGCGAATGTGTTACTCATAACCACTTTCTCTGATAACATCGTCCCGCGCTTATTCGGGATATTGCGAAAGTATTTATCATTACCGATGGTTATTCGCGAGTATGTGTGCATGTATGTGTATATCTGCTTTAACGGAACGCTATTGAACTGAAGCGTATGAGACAAACGCGTCGAATCGTTCCGATCTTTGATCTTTCGATCGTCGATCTCGACATAATTATTTCATGAACGTTTCGGTTTTCTCAAACGAGCTCGTATATCGCGGGACGAAGGAAAGTTTCCGGGAAAAGCGGGCAACCGCGCCGGTCTCGTTCGAACCGCCGGCTCGCGGGACGAGGTTATTCGAAAGCCACATGATTCCCGCAAGCGGCCGGCGATGCGAACCGCGCACACCGGGAGCACAGACCGTACGCTGGCGTCCGTTTATTACCGTTTTCCTAAATTGATTTCCAATTCTCACGGGGATGAGTGGTATGGGTGATGCTGGGTGGCATTCGCGATTGGGATAGAATCGACTAGTCTCGCAGAAAGGAAAGGAGGGAGGGAGGGAAGAGAGAGAGAGAGAGAGAGAGAGAGAAAGCGGACAGAATAAAGGAAAGAAGAACGAACGGGTTAAGCTCGGCTGGCCGGAGAGGCATGGTTCGACCGGACTCTATCGAATGCTCAGTGACCCGTGAGTCGAAAACGCGAATGCTCGAGTTCGGCAGTCAGCATCGGCGTGACGTGCGCGCTGTGGCAAACGAAGAGCGAAAAGTAAAGAAGACAGGGAACGGCGTGATCGCGCGGTCGCGTGATCGTAAAGAGGAATTTTCGCTTATGAGAAAATTAATAGGAAAGGAAAACACGAGAGAACGAAAGTTATAAGCCGAACAGATAACCAAGACGCAAATAATGATTACAAAAATGACAGCCGCGTGTTTGCAAAATTAAAGTTTTATGCTAAAGATAAATTCCACGTTTGATTACTCACGTAAAATACGCAAAAAATGCATAGAATATTCAATTTTGTGTGTTGTGCGAAATAAATGGATGTAATTTATAAAATAGAATTGTAATATTGGTTTTCTCTTATTTTCCCATAAATATCGCACACACAGCTGTGAATCCGCGCTTGAATTTCATGCGCTCGTACCGGTTACATATTCATACGAACGGACGATTACGTAACCATCTCGTGTGAAAAAAGAGGTTCAAACGGAGAAAAGCGACGCGCGAGTAAGAAAAATATTCGATACGATTGTGACGCGGACGGAAAAAGCGACAGAGACGGATAAAGTTTTCGAAGAAAGACGAAACTTAGATAAATAGAAGAAAACACGGACAGTGCGAAAGACGATGCAACGATGCGTCGCGCTGCATTCACCCTCGCATCTTTTTCTTCCCTCTTTTCCTCCGCCACCTACTTCCTCCGCTTCTCGCATCGCGGTCACGAAGAAACGGGAGCAACGGAAGAATGCATATACTTTTTCCTCGTTTTTACCCCCGTCTTTTTCTTTCCCATCTGAGAGCACGGGGGGAACGGCTTTCCAAGAAAGGGTGAAAGGCGACGCCGTATCTCAGCGCGCGTCTCCTCGGTCCTATTTATCCCTACCGTAGTCTACCCACCGCCACTTTTATTCTGTTTAAGGTCGATGATGCGGAGAGAGAAACAGGCGGAGGGGACGGGGAAACGCCGAGAAGAAAAGGCGCGATTGCAAGTTTAATGATAACACAACAAAAGATGTGCACATCCACACGTACATAACATCGGAAAGATACGAAAGCGCGGTTTTCCCTTATTTTTTTTAGTTTCTATTTTTTTTTGTTTTTTAAATAATGGACGGCGGCGCAACGGTCTATCTCGAGCGAGATCGGCGCATATTTTTCGAAACCGCGCTCTTTTCTTCCGCGCAAAAATTATCTTTCTCTGCTTTAATTTAACCGGCACGTCGCGCATCCCATTTCGACCGATATGAAGCAGCCGTGCGCCGCGATCTCTCACGCGTTCTTTACAACTTCTTCGTAACTTCATCTTGGCCGAAAACGCCGCTCCCTTCTTCGCGCAAAGTATGAACCTACGAGGGATTACTGCGAAAACGCGGATGATCTAGAACGTGATCTGAGACTAAGAGAAGCTTGAGATCACGCAGCACGTGATCTCGTGAAATTCACTTTCGGATCAGAAAAACGCGCAAAACTGTTCGCAAAGATAATACACACTTAAAATAATACTTAAGAATAATTGACATTATCCACATAAATTTCCTGAAACTAGCTTTAGCTACAGAAACTATTTTTTTTTTGTTTTTGTTTTTTGTTCTCTCTTTTTACACTTTCATCATTTATATATATATATTTATCCTCTCATCGTTTTTGCGACTCGCTCGCATAAGGCGAAATAGAAGAAACGCGACGGCTGTGTGGTCCTTGCATTTATTTCTAACTTCCAACTTTTCCACGGGGATTTTTCTTTCTTGCACTTCCGGACCGTGGACGGACCGTTCAAAAAAATCCGGCACTCACCGACTGCGGCGCACATCCTGATTTGCAAGAAACTTTAAACTCGGGAATTTGCCGCCTCCTTACGACACCTATCCGCGTATCCTCGCGCGCTTCGTCTCTCTTCTCTGCCTCTCTCCGCGGAACACTTTGCGACTCGTCGACGAAAACCTGGAGGATTTCATTCGGCGACAATTTCACATTTCACAAAGTCGCGAAGTGCTTCCTCGCATCGATATAACGGCGCGAATACGCGTTAATTTGCGCGTAACGCACATCGAATTTTATCCTCCCTCATATTTAACGGCGATATTTAACTGGTAGCACGGATAGCGCGCAGCGTCCGGAAGATACTAAAGTTAATTAAAAGCGCACGTGTTACGCGAGAAAGTACGCCGGAATTGGGGCAGCATTAAAGAGCAAATAGGGTACGGTCTAATTAATTCGTTAATTGCGACCAGGCCGATTGTAGTTCGATATTTAGTCGCCTGATGTTTAATCGTTAAACGAGTCGACCAGAGAGATAATTGTGCTTCCGAAACAGTGAATTATAGTTTCATCGAATTATAGCGGGAAATATACAATTTCGACGGCACAATTACTCGTAAACGTAAATTTAAATTCAATGATATTAAATGATAAAACATTCGGATGATAAAAAACGATATCCTCGATATTTAAAACCTAGTCAACCCGAATTATGCGCGTGTCATAAAAGCGGAATAAAAACTCAGAGATTCGTTTGTTTCGAATCGCATATTTAAATTTCTTTTTCGCAGCTGGCAAGACTGAAAAACAAGTCATCGATATGCACCTCGGTTTTGTCTTTCCAATTTAACAACCAAAAGTTGAAATTGTCGAATCTAACTTTTGTCGTTTGTTCTATATCGAATAATAATAATATTGAGTTCTGCAGAGAGAAACACGATTTGCGCGCGTTTTCGCGAGAGGCAGTCGGTTACTTGACGAATAATACGCGGCGGCGAGACGAGTATACACACGTTCGTCGCGCGATCGTGCTGTACGGATCACCCCGGGGACATCTGATAAAAATGCAGTTTCGTGCGAAAGTAGACGACCGCAATATCCCGTACGCCGATGGAGTCTATGATCCGATCTCTTGCGCAATTTCCACACGCTCGTCTCCGTGTGTATACGTCGCAAGTATATATCGCGACGTATAATTTCAATAAGGTCAAGTTTCACGAGAACACAAGAAAATTATATTCGAGCATTGTGATTGGTCTGAGATTCAAACTTCAGAATAAAATCCGTTCATTATTGCGTTGAAGTAAAATTCATCAATTATATCTCCGCGACACAGATTGCATCATTACGCTTTTTTGCATGAAATATAATTCGAGTGATTATTATTGAAAAATATTTAAACAAAATATCATTTTACGCGCAAAGAAGTGAAAAATTATTCAATACCCCGACACACAGATCTCTTTCTTTCTTAACTCGTTGGATCTCTCTTCTAAATTCTTTTTTATGTTTGTAGCATTGAAATTTGACCTCTCCTCGGCAGAATTATACCGTCTTTCAATTCCCCGCATTTGGGTTGGTTGTACCCGGCAGCCATTGTCGCTAGGCGAAAGAAGCATTGATATACACTAGCGCGGACCGAGCGCAAGAAGCGGCAGTAACGCATCGCCAGGAAGCCAGGCGATGGATGCATACGTTACCGGGATCGCCCTCTCTCCTCCTCGTCTCGTCTCGCCGAGTTAACTCTCGCGCGCCATCATCCCCCGCCTCCTTGTCGCCGCGGGTAGTTAACTGCGGTGAATCCCGGCGCCCCGACCGACCATACGTCAACCGTTGAGGTGCTTTTCCCCCGATGATCGCTCGCCCGGGGATTGCGTACTGGCATCGCGTTTATAGCTCAAAGACGATTCGATCGAGTTATTTTTGAACGACAAAAAGAAACGAGGTTTTATAGAACATTCTCCACAGTGGTTTTTCTTCTCGTTAAATTCGCAATTAACTGGTTCTTTATCATACAAATCATACAAATTTCTTTTGTATGATTTATCGAAGTTAAAATAGCAAAGGTAACATTTCACATTTCAAATTCAATGATTTCAGAAAAAATTTTTTATCGAGACACGATTGTCTTGCGTCAAATTCATGCGCACACAGCTCGCGCGTATAGCATAACATAAATATGCGCGTGTGAGAAGAGCTTTTTTTTTTTGTTCACATTGCAGATTTTGCAATACGTAAACTGCGGATTTTGTTTCCACATATTGTTTCGAGTTTATAGAAAAAATAAAGATATATTTTTTCAAGCTGTGTTGCGCGAATATATACAGATAGAAACTCCGGCCCGAGGTCTGTGTTCTCTCAATATATCGTAAATATCACAAACAAAAAAAGAGACACTTTTTCTCTCTGTTAAAGAGCGTACGTATATGTAAGTTTTACGAGGATTTTTTCTCACAGTTTTGTCATGCAATAAATTTTCTCTTAACCAAAGTACAATCAGATTAACAATAATTCATATAAAGAAAATCACTCGATTAAATCGGCAGCGAGTAATCTGATCTGTTCTCTGGCAGGCAAATTTTGCAATATCGTAAATCGATGAGATAACAAATCGACGATATCGCGCGATTATTATTCCCAATATTTCCCGTTGGAACTTGCCGTCTAAATATCGCGCGGCGATAATTATGACAATTTTGCCACGGCACAGCAATTTGCGCGCCCGAGGAATTGTCACAATTACATAGCAGCGCAACACGATACTTTTATTTACTTTTCTACTCAAAATCGACGATGTATTTCCATCTCGTTCGATATTTCAAAACTGTTTCCAAACTAATCACTCTCTCTCTACGAGCGAAGTTGAATTTAAAATTGTTCGGAAGGGAGAGAAAATCACAACGCGCGCGCACTTTAATAACATAGTTTCAAAATCAATTGCATGTTTAATAACAAGCAATCTGCCAGTCGGCACTATATTTAATCGCTCGCATGTAAAATATACGCAAGTAAACGCGTAACAGTAATAATGCGTCAGCTTGCGTAAAAAAATAAAGTATTTTCGATTTGAATATTTTTTGCTAGTGAAAATTTTTTCCAGATTCTAGTTTATGTTTTATCTCGATATTTCGTAAACAAAATCACAAAATACAAAGAAAAAATTTTCAATATTTCGAGAAGAAACTTTCTCTCGTGGCGAGGAGAGATATTCCTACATTCCGAATTCGTCGAGAAAGCCTATCGTTTTCTGAAGAAACGACTTCCGGGAACATCTTGTGTGCGCAACGTGTGCGAATGTTCCGAGCTCGTGCGAACACGTGTGAACACTCAAAGTGGCGCGGGGAAGGACACACGTGTATGCCAAGAACCTTAATCCAAGATTGCGTCTCGAAGTCTTACGAGGGATGGCGGAGAGGAAAGAAGGGGGCTGTTTCGTAGTAACGGCAGGGAGAGTTTTCTCAGGAAGTAGGGGCGACCGAGAAGACGCCCTTCAGGGGAACTCTCAAGAATTCCGCCGATTCGCGAGGAAGAAGTCGAGACTATCCCCTTCACCGTCACCGTTGCCGCCACTCCGGGGATCTATTCGGGAAGCAGACGTTGGGTAGGCACCTTGGCATAGATATCCGATAAGATTTCTCCCGGGACGTGGCCCAAGACGTCGCTACGAAGATCTCCTCTTGCTCCTCTCTCGCTGCGATGAAACCGAGCTGATCGCGGAACCTGATCACGTATGGCGAGCGTGTGCGTCCGGCATTTAAAATTATCGGATAGAGACTCTCTCTTACCCTCTTCTTCGCGCGAAATATACAGGGTGAATTGATCGAACTTTACGACAGGAAGCAACCCAGACAGCTTTTACCGCAAATGGAAATTGTGTGTCCGCGAGCGCAGTTGTTGTGTGAATAATGTCGATGTAATCAATATTTGACACTTTATCGCAAATATGTTCAGATGTTTGCATCGCATATACATAACGTGTTATACTCTTCGATTCGTGTGACGAATTAGTAAATAATGTCATTTAAAAAATTTAGAAGTAAAGTTTTTTTTCAATTTATATTAATTCCAACAGTGTCAAAGAAATGAAAAGATAAATAACTTTGAACATCGTGTGTTAGCGACCTAAATATATTGAATCAATTTTTACACAAGTCTCGCAAAAACTGTAGCTCCGGGTCTGTAGCAAAGGGTTAATCTCGGGATCGCAGCGACGTGGATTAATTCGCCGACGTGTAACGCTCGCACGTGTCGCGCGAGTAAAACACAACGTAGCCTCCGAGTATCGCGCTTTTTGCGATTCAAATCTCGAGCCGGACGACTCTAATGACTGAGGAAGGGCTTTTCCAAGTGCGAGGAGAGAGAAAGGGGAAGGGAAAGAGACGGAGACGGGAGTACACATCGTGAGATCGACGTGCGAGTCGTTAAACTCACCTTGGGGACAGTAAACCACAGTGCCGAGGGTTAGAACGAAGGGACAACACTCCGACTAGTCCTTCTCCGCTAAGTGCAAAGGACACGAAAGGGGCGACGAATTGTCCCGGATGGATCGTCCAACAAATAAATACAGATCGTAGGTCGAGATTCGGGAGGTTGGATTGATGGGGCAGATAGTCGGATTAGAGACAAGTTTATGTGGAAATTCATGAAACTTAATCTTTACATTCTTAAATGT
>QVOB01000418.1:0-17868 GCA_014839585.1 Pseudomyrmex concolor | reverse complement strand
GACGCCGGCCGTCGCTTGTCCAATCCGGATAATGAAACCGCGTACATGCGGGATATCACGCACACGCGCACTCTCTTCGATTATTACATCGGGCAAATTCCAAATTTCTCGTACACATCTCTCCCATTGCATCGAAAACTTCCCCCCTCGTATCTGGCCCCAACATATCGACGAGGCGCGCGCGCCCAACCGCATCCGATATGCATGTATCGTCGCGTCAACGTATCATCGTCGAAATAGTTGCACGTGAACCCCCTTCGTCACGCGTTAAAATCATACGCGGTTGAACGTAAAACGAACAATTTATGCGAGATGCAAATCTATTATTTTCTAACGTATCTTCACGTTGTAAATAATTAATATCAGTCTTTTTTTGTGTATGTACATGAAAAATCTTATTCTACGATAAATCGAACTTTAATCCGCGGCGATATTCGTTCTCAGAAATATAAAAATTCACAGCGCGACACAATCGTTCACGAATTCGCACCGAAAAAAACATGAGAATTTAATTCCAAAACGTTTCGCGTGTATTTGCGAGCGGCAGAGCGCATTTTCGAGTGGATACACGCGATATTCGGACAAGAGGTAAACAGACCGGACGGCGAATTATGAATTATGAAAGTGGATTAGTTATGCTCGTCACAGATGTGCTATTTCGGTAGATAAAGAACGATCTCGCTCGCCTCGCGTCCCGCGTGCGAACTTTTGCATACACGCGGTTCGACCCGCGCGTATAATGACTGGAATCAATTGCGACCGAGATTTCTTACTTACGTAAGCAACCTTCCGAGCAACGTAAGAAAAGATATTACATCGTTCGCTTTTTTGTAAACTGTAACAAAAAAGTCAATTCTTGTATTTTAAATCCGTCTGCAAAAACAAAGATGGATTGTAGCACATTAGCGGGTAACTGAGCGTAAATATAAATCTAAATATGACATTTGCGTTACTCTTGGCTGAATTCTCGTATTTGTTTATTCGAATATCCAGCGGCGATGTTTTAGAAACCGCGTATAAAGACGTAGGATTGACACGAGATTAAATGCGCGCTCGCTCTCCGAGAGAGAGGTATCAACGTATACACAACGCGTTGCATCACGTCATGGAAACCGGACATAGTTTCCACCACGTGGCATGAGAACCCGACACGAGGTTGTACGCGGACTTTCCCGGTGTGTCGCGCGCATATGTACGCACTTATCTATGTGTTGCTGTACATAAGCACACGCATTTATACGCGTGTCGGTATGTCGGTGTTACCCGGTAATACAAAACGCAAAATTTTCACGTACATGCGATCGCGACGTGTTTTCCAGAAGAATTATCTTAATTCATCTCGCATAAATGCAGCTGCAGATTTCTTTGTATCGAGAACTCGTTGATTCATTTCTCGGAGTTGATCGATTCGTCAAGGATAAGCGCGATTCTCTGTCTATAGCTTTGTGAAATCTTGTGATAATGTTCTAACAAATGTGTGTGCGTGTATAAAAGTATAAAAGTGTTAAATCTGCGACTTATTGTTAGATCTGTCACAGATACACGTAAATGTTAAGTCCGCGACTCTTTTATCACATGTGACAATATGTAAAAATACAATCACGTGCAAAAGTCTACAATTTATATAGATTGTGCGATTTTCAAACGCTATGAATAATTTCAATCGTCACACAATACATAGAACTAAATGACACTTGACAAAGAGGTTTTTCCCAATGCGAAGTTCATTTTATCTTTCGTTGTTCTTATTTTTCCTCGCGTTACCGTTTATAAATACTGCTTGATCTCTCGTATCACGTAACACGACCGAGCAACAAATTTGCTCTAAATACGCTATTTCTATCGACAAACTTAATAAAATCGAACAAGACACATCCTATCGATCAATTTTCAGTAAATATCAAGAATAGAACGTTCTGAAAAAAAAACAAAAAAAAAAAAAACATCGTTGTTGATAACGCTACACGTCAATTTAGAAATTTTATTTGATTTGTATGAGCGGTTCGAATAAAAAAACTCGAATAAAAAAGTAAAATAATAAAAGCCCAATATATAAAATAAAAATGGATACTATAAATTATCCACTTATTTTATATTTTATTGCGTTTAACTGAAACAGTAACGAACGACAGTTGCATCCGACTGCGGGTTGTCGCGAGTAGCGTCGCGGTCGTTCGCGCTAAGCAGCTGCTCTCTTCCGAGGGAATCGTAACGCGAGGACACACGAGGCAAACCGGGACGACGGCGGCAGATGTAAACGAGAGAAGCTTTTACCTTTAATGGATTCGCCCGAGAGGGAGTAAAACCGGGATCTTCTCTCTCTCTCTCCTTACAGTTGCACAACCCCAATTTAAATTCTAATTGTAGGCGCGATCGGACTAAAATTAAGTGTCGCTTTTCCAGGGCAACCTGGCCGCGACGAGTTTTCGCGAACTTTGCCGCGGATAATGACAGCGGAGAATTTTTCGCCGAAGGAAGAGAATAATAAAGTACCGAGACGACACACATTTATGAGAAATAAAAATGTAGCAGACGTATGTAATGTTACGTTCGAGTAATTGATGTGCTATCTTTTACACGGAACACGGTTTTTCTCTATTTAATAACGAAAGAAAATATAGTACGAAATTTTCATTAAAGAAAACGCGACGCAGAAAGAGAGTCTCTCATTTGAGACAATTCCTATTACATTTAGAACGTTCCTAACGTCACTGTGAACTCCCTCGAAATTTTCTCGCGCTTTACATTTTCCGCGACTTAATCTTTTTTGAAAAACTTCTGGGGAACGAAATCTTAAGTATAATCTGGAACATTGAACAAGTTTTTCAAGAGAGAACATACTTTGGTCGGTTAGGTTAGGTTATCGTTGTCGTCGTTATGGGAAAAGAGTTCGTGGGGAAGATCTAGACGCGATTACAGTAATAACTTTTATTTCACCACAAACCGTTTCAGAGAAGTTCCTTAATCACTTATCGCGAGAGGACGAGACGCGGCGGTCAGGACGACGAGCGTTAAACCTCTTTGGCGGAATATTAAGCGTGACACAGCCAGGAGGAGCATTATTTCGACTTTCAACGACTCACTTTACAAGATGTCGATATTAATATTCAACGATTCGGCGCGAAAGATATTGTGCGGACTTCCAATTCCTCAATCATGCAAAGTGTCGTTTTCAATTCCAAAAACACGCTCGCGATAGAAAAAAAAAAGAAAAACCATTATTTTTTTTCTTTTTGTTAATAATATGACACTTCAAAAGCAAGTAGAAAACAATTTTTCGAAATCGACGCCAGATTTCTCGCGTGTGTCTACCATTCGTAGCATTCGCGCTATGTGTGTGCTCGCATCCGCTACCAATGATTATTCGAATATTCGAGGCACCCAAAGCGTCAAATATTTCCGACCCCGTTCACTCGATACACAGAGTATCGAAAAGTATTTTACCGACGAATTCTTTGGCGTATTTCGAGTTCGAATTCTACGTCGGGAATTTAACTTTGTGATTTTCACCGTCAAATATCGCTGCACCCTTTTGTTTGCGTTCTTAAAAAACTAGTCGAAAGATTTTACAGAAATATTAAATTAATTTGTTAAAAAATAAAATATACACACTATTTTTTTTTTAATACATTTGTTATTTCTAATATATTGTATTCAATTTTTATTTTTCATCTACTCGTCACTCCGTTATCGGGAGCGTTTTTCAATTAGTCCACCCCGTATAGCGCGCGCACGTGATCGCGACGCGGCGTCGACGTCGACTGCAGCAGTCGATATGTCGGAAAACGCGCATTGCAAGAATAACATATCTATGTTCGCGTCGGCCGGCACTGCGTCACTTTGCGCGCTCTCCAATTTGAAATAACGAAGCCACGGCGAATTTCTACGTTGCGTTCGCTGCATTCCGATATATGCTTACGGTCAAAAAACACATAAAACCGACGCGAAAGAGTCCGCATGGGCATGTCGTGAAAAGTGTTTATTTGTGAAATTTAAAAAGAACGAATATGGAAGTAAAAAAGATGATAGCGTGTATTTATATCGCGCGCACGCGTCGTGTAACTATTATATATATAAAATATTTCATGAAAACGAATGATGTTTGAAGCGCGTCACACCTGTGTATCTTGATCTGTGTATCTCGGCGCGCTGCAACGTCTAATAAAACGTTTTCGCGAACAGTAAGACGAGCAGAACGGACGACAAGCACGTAATAAATGCGCGAACGATTTCTCATTCCTTCCTCTTTACGTCGCTCCGCTTCTATCTGTGCCGCGCGCGCGGACAGACACAGACATACACACACACACGCACAGCGTTCCCGCTGACACGCACCGTCATACATTAAAAGACGCAGAGAGACGAGAAATCGCCTGCAACTGGATTCCACGAGTCGGCCGGCAGGCCACAAAACTTGGCCGAGACTCAAAAGAATCGCATCTTCTCTCTTTCTCTCGCTTCACGCATCCTTCTCCTCCTCTTCTCTCCTCTCTCCACCGCTTCCTTGCTTCTCCTCTTCTCTCGTGACTCTCGGCCGCAGAGAATCGCTGTGGTGTGTTCTTTGCATTCTGCGCATCCCGCCGAATTACGGTTTAAAAACTGTTCTCGCGACAAGAGAACGAACAAAAAAAAAGGGAGGAAACCAGAGAAAGAAAAAAAGAGACGCGCTCTTATATTGATACTCTTGGCAGCCCGAGAATACACGTCGTACAATACAAAGCTAATATTGACCGAACCTGAGAGATTTCTGGGAAAATGATATCGGGATCACTTGTGTGTGTGATTTTGAATAAATGCGATATAATGTGTAAAGCGCGCGCGCGCGCGCGTGTATGTTAATTAACACCGAATTCTCAGAGTTTTGTCGCGTACTGTCCAGTGACTGTCAGCGTAAAACCCGCTCGCATGTTATAGATGTAGTTTGCATTTGACGTAGTATCTTGCGCGCGCAAAGTCGTCGTCATGGACGGACTTAATTCTTGGTAGCGAGCGCGCGCGCGTTCTCGACACCGCACGATAACGTAGTGAAGTAAATGTGTCGGAACTGTCGCGAAGTATACGTCAACGTCGCGCTGGAAGGTTATAAAGCCCACGTATATTCGAAGACTTGGCGGATTCAGGATCTCGCGCGACGCCGCCGTAGGCTGTTTAATGCAGAGAATTAATCCTTCTGTGGTGTATACGTTCTCACACGACGCATGCACGACACGCAACACAGTATATCGCGAGATAGAGAGAGAGAAAGAAGGAAACATAAGTGCGGTTTAATTTATACCTTGATCGCGATTCAAATACGAAGAGAGTTCGCGAACATGGTTATAGATGATAAAAATGCAGAAAGAGTTGCGCAACGCGTAATGCAATATCAATCGCGCTTATAAGCAGTTACACGTACGCGCGCTGTACCTATACAATAGCGCGAAGAGCAGCATATCAAACGCGATAACGAACATGTATTTGTCAAACGTCGCGTGTGTCTAGCGCGTAGCGCACGCGCGCACGCTCTTTAATTAAACGCTAAAGGTGGTAATCGAAATTCATGTGACGTTCTCGCGAAAGGTTAAAGATTAACATCTCCGTGGAAAAACACAAGGATGGAGTTGCGTGGCGTAACGCAGGCGTGCCAGTTTCCTAGGTCGTTTAAAGCCCACGTGTAAACCGCGCGCTCGGCTCGAATTCAGAATTCGTCTACGCGCGCGGCAGCCGCGCGAGACCGAGAAGACAGAAAATTATCCCTCTCGATCGTTCTTTCTCCTAGCGCTTTTACCTCTCTCTCTCTCTCTCTCTCTCTCTCGTCGCACCGGTATTTCTCCCACCTTTCCCGTTTCTATCTGTTCTTCGCTCTTCCTATCTCTTTCTCCCTCGCGCGCTCTTTCTGCCTTCGGTCGCCTCTTCCTCCTCGCCGTACCTCTCGCCGCCGCGCAACGCTCTTTCTCGACCGTCGTCCGGGTTCCATCGTTTTCGCGTGTGTACGTGGGCAAGGCGCTCGATATTTCAGGCCGTCGCCCACGAGAAACGCAGTTCCTGGGGGCGTGTTCCGCCACGGACGGCGGCGGAGAGACCAAAAGCCCGGCGTTATACCTCCGGCCGTTCGTTTACACCGAGAAATGTTAAGAGAAGAAACCAAGAACCCCGGTATAATTTCCGCCGGAGACGAACGCGTCTGCCGTTCTCGTCGAGAGAGTCCGGAGAGAGTCTCTTTCGAGTGCGCGAACGTGTAATCGGAATTTCGTTATCGGAATTAAAACGGTATATAATTTTGATGAGTGCAATTTCCCGCAGCGAAAACGACTGACCGTCGCTTGTCGATCGTTTTCGACATTGCGAATAAACATTGCAAAAATGGTTTTACTGCGATATTGTATTGTTTTTTTGGATCGTTAATGCGTTTCAATCTCCGCATTTGAAACTTCCGCTACGACGACGACGACGGCCCGTGCGATTTTAAAACGGATCGGAGAATTAACGTCGCGTGAAGCAGCTAGTTTTCGACGGAAATGATGTGTTCAGAAAAGGAAACGTATTAACCATCGAAACGTACGGGTAAATGTAAAATAAAAACACAAATACTTTTAACTCTAGTGTTATATGATCAATCTTGTTTTTCTGAGGGAAAAAATCCTGTCTCATCGAATTTGTACATAATCAACGTTTCATCGATTCGACTAAAGTTTGGACAAGCGATATTTTCGGTCCAAAATGACAATACGATACGCGGGATCGATATTCAAATAAAATCGAGTTACCGATGTCGTAATAGATAAACGACATTATCGGCGTTTGGATGCGCGAAACAAGCAAGGCTTGCGGTTCGGAGTATTTCGAGTAAATCGGCAAAGTAAACCCGAGAACGCGAGATTAAGCGATTCAACACACAGCGTCCGACGTTCGATCGAGCGGAACTAACTGCTCTGTTATGTGCATTTTAAGTGTATTGTTAACACAGCGTAATTGTGGACATATCGCTTTCTGAGATTTTATCTCTACACATCGAAATACTTTCAAGCAATTTATCTTGCATTTATTTTGTATTTTGTTCAGAAGTTTTTTCATTGCGTACGGTAACAATATGTATGCACAAATTGCAAAATAAAATTGATTTTCTCTTTCTGTAAAATTATTATCACACTTCAAACTTACGTATAGCATTTCTCTTTTCCGCTTAACGAAGTGTAATATTCAAAATTTCGCTGTTTTGAAACAAGAAAATGTAACCACCGAAGTTGTGACGCGCGAGTTGCTCCCCCGATTGAGTACAAATTCGTACTCAATTCGTTTTCCGCCGTCATTATGGAGTACTTGCTCACTTCCGAGACGCGCGAAGGGGATTAACGCTGGATGTTGCTGGAGAATGCATCGCGGTAACATGTGGTAAATACGCCGCGCGCGTGTCGTGTCGGCAATTAACTCTTTACAGTCCAAATTTCTGTTACGCGTTGTGTCGCACGTCACAGAGAGTTTCGCGACGACGAGGATAATTTCTCTCCCGCAGTTGTGTTGCGAAGTTTCTTTATTCACGAAACGTTCGATTAGACATCTCGCGAGAGATTTATATCTAACGTAATCGCCGATCGTAAAAGAATAATTTGCGCGAGAGATTGCACATATATGTAGCGAGTTTACAAACTAACTACGACGAAATGATCGACAACTCGGACGATGTGAGATAACGCGCCGCCAATCGACGTGCGACGCGCGATAATCGACTACATAAATTATATATCCGCTCGTCTAATAAAAATAAATTTTCGATTAACGTCGAATTAAGTACGAAAGTAAACTTCGTCAAGTGTTTCAACATGACCGTGTATAACGCGCGCGCGAAGGCGCATAATATTCTCTTGCCGTACGTTTCAATATAACAGACACATGCTTCGGCGAAATTCGCGACAGCAGCGCGCGGTTGAAACGTTATTCCGTTCCGCGAGAGACGACATCCGTTTTAATCGGCTCAACTCACCAACTGTGCGACGAGATATTTAATTACGTCGAGAGTGTGAGAAAGAGAGGAAAAGACACGTGGATATTTTTTTTCGCGCCTATTCGTAGCGCTACGCATAAATCGTGCGTTTTAGATTTTATTATAAAAAAAAAAACAATTTTTTAATAACAACGTCGTCTGAAGCAATGCACGATCAATATAGTATATTTCTTCATATCGTTTCCGTCGACTCATGAAATGCAGATACGTTTTTTTTTTTGTTTTTTACGTTGTAATTATTGATTAACTAATTACATCCGTGACGAAGAAATCCGTAAAATGTCACGTCGCTGAGCCTTTGTAGAATAATATCTCGTTAAGTCTTGCAACACACGTCGCGTACGAGATTACTCGTGAGTCATCGAATCGCGGTTGCGCGGATTCATTTTGCGGGATATTTCCCAAAAAACACGCAAGTGATCAATGCATTTCGCGTTCGCGTAACTTCGACGGGGAGGAGAATGCAATGATACGCGCGAATTTCAAAAATCCATTCAACCGCGCGAGAATCCAGAGAGAAGTTCTGAGCGAGTGCGCTGACCGAACAAAGAGCCAGAACAATAAAATTTGCATAGATGTCGAATAAATAACAATGTAGAACGCGCGGAACTGTAAATCAAACGTGTCTAGCGCCAGCGTAACGCGCACGCGTGTATGTGTGTGTGCACCTATATTATTGCGTACATCGTTTATTATCGAGATACATTCATTCTCGCGCGCGCATTGACACGGATTCTTGTAACGGCAAGAATCCGATCGTTCTCTTTTAAATTAACGGCGCGCCGTAGTCATCGACGATATTGACTCGGGCAACTGTCGGAAGAACAAAGCTATCGATTTTGCGAGATAAGCGCTCACTGTATCGAGAAACGCATTCGTATCAATATTTACATAACGCGTTGTAATATACCGATGCGGAAAGTATACAAGGAGAGATTTGTCTTTCCTGTTGAAACTTTCGCTACTGCAAATTTGCTTTAACATTCACGAAAAACAAGAAACAACAACGGAATATGTACTTGCAGAGGAGAAGTGTTCGAAGATCGAGCGCGATAAAAGAGACCGCCGCGCGTGAACTTGTAACACGCGCGTAAAAGCAGAAGTTTGACTTAATGCATCTCCTTTATCCTTAAAGAATCCTTTTTCCCTCCCACGCGATACACAATAAAATACACATACGTATGTGCGCGTATAAAACTGGATTTTTCTCTACCTCCGCAAACTTTTCTTATCCGCCGCGCATCTCGTGAAATGAGAAAACGGTTCGCGCCGTTATTCTTCGCGACAATTCCGCGGATTCGCGCGCGCGCGCGCGTTTCGGGATGTTTTAAACATCATACACACATCATGAGATTGAAGAAATTCTCGCGAGAATGAGCGAGATCATCGCGTGAGAAACTTCGCGTTCACCTGATGAAATATAACGCGCGTATCTACAATATTACCACCACCAACCGGCCTACGTAACGCGCGCGAGTTTTGTAATGCGCGATTTGACGCACGACGGAGGCGAGAAAACGCCGGGCAGAAAGCGCGCGTGGGTGGCTTCGATCATTCGCGTCGCAAGGAAACGTACCGAGGCGGGTTGACTCACTCCAACGTCGTTCGAGAAACGACGAGTTCCCATAGCAAGGTGCTCGTGCATGCACGCGCGCGCGCTGTAATCAGCGACCACGTATATCTACGTGTATGCGGTAAGAGACAGAATTGTCCGTTGACGTCATCGTCGTCGACGATTTATTCGAAGTTCGACACGCCTATGTCGCTGTGTCGGCGTCTTGGACGAATCGCGTCTATATTTCACCAACAACACGTTTTACACGGACCGAGAGTAGATCTGAGAACGATATCCCGAACACTCGATGATAAGATAACGAGAGAACGTTAATCCCAGATTATTTGAATAGGTACATCGTCGCGCACGGTCATACCACGGACAGAAGCGTCCAGGAATAGCCGAGTTCTGGTCTAAAAATGTAACCGAGATAAGGTTTTCAGAGTGGGGAGATCGTCGTTAAACCGAGATCTCAAGATATATCGCTTTTTAGATCGCGTTTTTGGATAAAAATAAGCGAAAAAGTTCAAAGGTTTAATCGTTTACATGTTGACACGCTAGTTATTTTTAAAAATAAATAAATTGCATCATATACATTCTATCGAGGCGTTGAAATATATGTGGAAACGCGGTTTGGAGATAGTCCACATGAAAACACGAACCTCTATCGGCCATCGCGTAGTTTTCCAGAGATAGATTTGTCGCCGAAAAACTTTACTATGTAGATAGATATTTCAGGTTTTCACGTGTTTTTTTTTTCAGTCCACCAAATATAAAACTTTACTTGTTCGTGCCAAATATAAAACTTTACTTGTAGGTTAAGCGAAAAAAGTTCAATTTTTTCAAATTGATACAACGTGCAATTGTACGCGAAAATTTCAAACGCGAATTGCGCACATATGCAACATGAAATGTATTTAGTTGATAGAAAATTAATTATATTTTGAAATAATTGAAACACACATTTCTAATTATTTAACTTCATGTGACGCGAACGATTTGCGAAGCCACGAATAAAATTACAATGTATTAATATTATAAAGTAATCTCTCGCTCTTTGCGAAGTACTCAATTTATAACGCCAAGTTATTTTAGTAAAATGCTAAGCGATTTCCGGTAATAGGCAATTACAGTGTAATTATAAAATTTTATATAATACTATTTTTCGAAATGTACGTTGCGCACGTCGAACAAATCGCACTTTCGACATCCGCGTCAGACGAAATTTGTACTATCGCGATGTGAATTTTACGTCACGCCGGATGCCACTCGTTCCATAGAAAACACTACACACACAGTACTCCAATATTCACGTTATCGGCTCGAAAACCGTTGTGTATCGATAACAGGCGAGCTCTTCTGAATATTGCTTGATTGTAAATCCAAAAGATTTGAAATTTTCGCGATACGATCCAGACGAACCTCAGCTCGATTTAAACGATAATCCATTTGCGCGCCGCGACTTTCAAAACAATTCCTATATTAATTAAAAACAAAAAAAAAAAGAAGAAAACTAATCCCACCAAAAATATATTGCGACAAATTTTAATTACTAATTAATCGAACATTAAAGAAACAATTTTCCAATAAATTTTTTACCTCCGGTCTTCTCTTTACATGATATTTTTTTTTCGTATCTATCAAACGCTCTAAGAATGCTATCAATTTTCGTTATTCGCGAATTTCTGTCTCTCGTCATGCAGATCAGAATAGAACATCGCTATAGCAACTACAGGTATAGTTGCGATTCGATTGAATACACTGTTCGGCTCGAAAGCCACTACCGATAACGTGAACCGCCGTAACCTTCATCCTCCGAAATCCACAAAATTCCGGAATCCCGAGTCTGCCACGCGCAGGATAAAACGCAGAGAAGAACGAGAATAATAAAAAGCCCCCTCTGTTCCGCAACTCTGCGCCACCGCACCGAGGAAAAAAAATCGGTTCGAAGATTTTATAATGGTCAAACGCCGCTTGCGTGAAAAACTATCCGTATAAAAGTAATCGGATGATACAAAAACATGCGTCCGTGTAAATTTCGTTTTATTTATCATTCACGTCGTTTCAAACACTCGTAATTTAAGCGTATCACATTTCCGTGTATTTAATGTTCCGTGCGGCAGAGCGTTTTACGAAATAACTCAATGGAATAATTGCGCTTTATTTTTCTCTCTATTTTTTCTTTTTAAATCGTCATCGAAAAACAAACTAGAATCAATTTGCGATGCCAAATTGTATCAATTGATATCATCCCCAATTTGCAAACTCTCGCATAAGTCGATATATGTATGTACAATATATAATCGCTTTCGCAGTTTTTTATGTAAATGATTTACGGAATGATTACTTACCTATTTTCTATCTCGAACTCCATCGCGACATATCCAGTGACGCAGCAAGATCGATGGTGAGATCGGTTGTGATCCTTCGTTCACTCGGGGAGGGTTCACCTGTAAGAAAAGAAAGAGAAAAAATCAATAATCGGAAGATGCAGCGCGTAATCGTTGCGGTTTTAGTTATCGCAATGACGATGCGCATCACACGCATGCGAACAAAACACACGGATGTGCGTTGTGCATCGTTTGAGTATGTGTCACACACGCGCTATCGCTGTTCGTTTATTTCATCGCCGAGTATACACGTTAACATCAGTGATCTTTATTTTGCAAACAGAGCGCAATAATTCCTCTTTTGAGTAGCTATTTTGTTATCAAGTTCTCTGAACGCGCGCAGAAACCGAGTAAAATTACGATTTTTCACATGTATATATATACACACACACACACACACACACAAAGAAGCAACGGAAATCCGATCGTCGGAAATTCTCGGCTCGATACGGTGCGAAAAGTAACCATAGCGTGCGTAAGTAATCATAGCGCGCGCGCGAATCAAACATATAAACCAACCAACCGATACGTTACCGAACAAAATGCTCAGTTAATATTACGCGAGAAACAGGAAGAACGGAGATAACAGCAATGTATTTACACACAATGTGTTTGTATAAAATTAATTTCCAGATATAAAATTGTTCGAACGAGAGTTTATCTATAGAGCTCGTGAACGTCCGCGCTAAAAAGCTACGTATCGCTTATGCACGTTCGCGTTTGTTTGTGCTTTCGCACATTGACAACCGCGCGGAAAAGCATCAGACTCAAATACGGGTTGACCTACTTTTCGCTAAGCTAAATTACGTAATAAATATAATTACGTGTGTGTGTGCGTGTTTGTGTGTGCTTCAAATCGAAATGCAAACTGCTTTTGCGTCGAAAGCGTCTCGCGAATACTTATGTTTGTTTCGCGCGAGTGGTTATAAACGTTGAAGATACATTTCAGTGATGTACGCACGTGAGCGTATAAATTACGCTTGTGAGACGTTATCTGCATATTTTATGTAAATTATCAAATAAGTATATATTATGTAAATTATCAAATAAGTATATATACATATATATATACATATATATACACACACATGTACATACATACAACCAGAATTCTCATTAAACGAGGAAAACACTTTCAATTTATTTCGTATGCCATCTTCGCAAATTTATTTTGTCAATGTCTGTGACGCGCAATAATAAACGGAGTGCGTTATTTTCGCTGAATAATACACACCACCACTATAACACACAGCCGATGAAACAAATGAAAATGTTTCACCGAAAATGTTTATGCCAGTCGCGAAAAACTAAGTCAATAAAAATTGAATTATCCATCAAACGTAATTCAATCCGCATTTCAATCGAATGATATTTATTTATTTTTTTCATACATTAGTGTTTGAGATCAGATCTCCGGCCGCGTTATGAAATTGCTCGCTAAATGTAAGGAAGCGATCGATTCGAGAAATCACTGCAAAACAGGAACCTCGCCCTAGCCGAAGGGTGTTCTCGGCACAAAGCGTCGGAGCGCTCGCGCGCGCGAAAGAGAGGGAGAGAGACAGTCACACAATCTCTTTTTCCTTTGAATATCGGAGGGATCTACGAGCGCGTTTTCCTTCCTGGAAACCGTTCCTCGATATTGTATCGCCTTACTCCCGCGGAAAGCGTGTGAAGGATCCTACGGTCCGACGAAGTACCTCGGATATCGATTGAGAATATCGGCAACAGAGATCCTCGTGATTGTCGAGATACACGGCGATCAACAAGAACATAAAGCATATAGAAAAAAAATAAATAAATAAAAATCTCGAATTGTATATAATTATCATTGAAATTTCAAATCATCTGTAAATCACAAGATTCGGTTTTTTCAGAAGTAGACAGACCTTATTTCAATATTTCAGACTTAATTGTTCTTTCCTTCTGCACGAGATTCTTTTCTTCGCAAATTATATAGTATTATATGTATATATGTACAATGAGATAAAGAAGCACGAAAAAAATTGTTCTATTTTTTTCCGTCGTGTTTCTCGAGAACATCGGGGACAATTTCCATTCTATTTCGTTCCATTATATCCCTTCTAAATCGCTGTCCTCTCGCACGCATCATCCTTTTTCTCTCTTTCGCGCGCGCGCGTTCCTTTTCTCGTCTCCTCTCGCATACACGCGCGACATACGATCGGACGAAAGATAATCGTGGAGCTGCCTGTCGTATTCCACAGCGCGCGCGGCTTTCGGGTGTGCTGGTTACCCGAAGGGGGTGACGCCGGGCGTCGCGAGGCAGTATGGCAAGGTAGAGGAAGGGGAGAAAAGAGAGGCGGAGAGGCCGCAACGGGGACGGAAGAGAGAAGAGACCGAGAGAGCATAGTCGCGCAAAGCGAAGAGGAGTCGGGCCGGCAGGCACGAGGGATGGCGAGAGAAAGGGAGGATTGGAGGCGGCCGGGTAATGGGGGAGTCGGTACGTAGGGTGGGCTCTGGTGGTACGGCAACGAGCGGTTTCGCGGGTCTGTGGGTGGACAGGCGACGGCGAGGGGGAGGGCAGCAGTAACGGAGTAGCGCGCGGCGCTAGAAGCAGCAGCGGGGGATGAACGGGGTGAAGTGGGGTTGGTTAGGCGGACACCACAGAGGGCGACGTAGCGAAGGGCGGAAGAGTGGATGGAGAGCACGAGATGGCGAACGGGAGGGACGAAGGGACGGCAGAGAGTAGCGGTAGAGCGGAGGAGGCAGCAATGACGACGAGGCGCTGGTTTGAGTTTGTGAGCACGCGCTACCACTCTTCGGGTTCTATCTGCCCTCGCGTTCTGCGTATCGCTGTCTCTGTTTCTCTCTTTCTTTCTCCCTTCCTCCAACTGTCCCTCTTTCTCTCGCTCCCTAGCAGCGTTCTCCGTTGCACTCGTTATCTCGATTCGTCCGCTTCTTTCTCCGTCGCTCTGTGCCGCTTCTTCTTCGTCTCTCGCTTCGTTCCTGACACTCGGGAGAGCGGGTCCTCTCCGCCGCCTCCTCCCTCTCTCCTCTTTCCTTTCCCGTGTCACGTTCTCTCGCGACAGCCGCATCGGTTCACGTTCTGCGTCTCTCCGGCTGTTTCCCTCATCCTCTCTTTCGCTCCATCTACCTTTCTCTGCCACACGCGCACAGCGCGTATCAATCCGTCTCCGTCCCGCGTTCCGTATCTGCTTTCGGTTCTCTCGTTTCTCCTCTCGCTCTTGGGCGCTTCTCCGCGCGCGCGCTTCTCTCGCTCTTTCTTCCGCTGTAGCACCGCTAGCCGGTCCTCTCTCCGTTGGATCGCTATGCGCGAGACAGACAGAGATCGTGGAGAGGAGATGAAGCAAAGGGAAAAAGAGGAGGTGGAGGAGGAGGAGGAGGAAGAGGCGAGTTCACGTTCCATCGCGAAGCACTGGGCGGAATTGGTATATCGGAGGATAGGGGGTGAGCGCGGGCAGGCGAAGAGTCGAAGGGAGTGAGAGACGCGGGGACGCGGTGCTGCTCGTAACGTAGCGACGCGCTCGAGACGCGGACGTCGTTTGAAGACGAGTTCTGTTGTGCTGGGAGGCATTCCGGGTTGTTGCACCGGAAGGACAGGCGGCCCGAGAGCCCCGATGCGTCGCCGAAGTAAGTTCTGCCGGCGCTTTAATGGAGGACTTGGATAATTAGCGCGAGTGCAGATCTCGGCTGCTCGGAAGTCGGGAGTCGACGAAGCGACGAAGAATGCAAAGAACTTGTCTCGTAATGCAACGAGTGCGATGCGACGTGCAGCTCGAGAACTTTACAGAAGACGACGACAACGACGAGCGGGAAGACTTTGGCTTTCGGAGATCGCTGATTTAATATAAACAGAAGGCACGGAAGGAGGAAAAGACCTTCTTCCTCGTGTTCTGTTTTTCTTTGCAAATTGTTTTAATCACATCATTTTTCCACGATAATTACAATTCGAAGGATCAGCACCAAGCGACAATCAATATTAATTGTTTAGTAAAATACTACTTTTTGTATTAATTATAAAAACATTATTTAGCAATTTGCACATTGTGTTGCGAATAACACAGCCGAGTTTTCCATATGTGTTTTCCGCATTATCGGCGTATCTGCTTATGCGAATATCAATTATTACTATTTATGTGAAAAGGCGCGCATTATGCGACATAAATTGCTGCGAAAATATGAAAACTGGACAATGATAAATAATGCCAGGAATTCGTATTACCCACGAGACATTTCGTTTCTGTTACTGCTGTAGTGTACCTTATGAATGAATATGATTACATATACGAGAGAAAGGGGGAGGAAGAGAGGAGATCGATAGAGAGCAAGTTATTACGTATAGCTCGCACACGCGCTTTATATATATGATATACACATCGATCAGATCGTTATTTACTCATAATGACCGGTTTTATATACGCGTAGATGTGACTTCCCGGTCAGTCTTGCATATATGCAAACTCAATCGCACATCGAGAGATAACGTAACATTATTAATAACGACAATATTTACGAGAGATAATAAAAGATAAAGATTTACATTTTAAAGTAGCTCTAGAGCTATGAATAGATACCGTAAAAAAATATATCAAGTAGGTGTGTTATGCGCAAATATTTGAACTATATTTAGAAACACGTTCAGTTTATTATTAATTATTATATTATTCACGCAAGTTTAGAAAGTTTTTATTCGCGCATCATAATCATTCGCACTCGTATTATCATTCACGTGAATTAAAAATATTAAGAATGAATTAATTTATGTATATATGTACATATCTTGTGGAAATACACGATGAATCAATAAGAAAAAAACTGTTTTATTTTCCTTTTTATAACAGTCGGGCATAAAGCGCAGCGTTTGTTTGTTATCTGCTATGTATACTTGCGAGTTATGTACATAGAGTTCCATTTCAAACCAATTGCCATCTTTTCAATTTATTCGAACGCGCGCGAGATACAAATAATAATAATAATAATAATAATAATAATAATAATAATAATAAAATTAATTAAGAACAATGTTTTCATCTACAGACTGCAAACAAATAAAAAGTCAAATTGTTTTTATTAAATTTTAACATCTGTTAGTTTAACAATTAAGCTTTAATTGCCACATTGTTCAATTTAATCTTTAATCGATATGTTCAACCGTGTGTTTCAACTTATCTATCGAAAGTCGAGCTTATTACACACGACAATGCCATGTAATTCTCCATCGCGGTTTTCAATTTTCGATTGTATAACCAGATAGAAAATGACCTTAGTATTTTAAACCAACATAATGAGCCTGAATCAAAAGCCACGTCCCGCTGAAACTGTCGATATCGTGTGTGAAAGCGAAAACACGTTCCACAATTAAGGCCTAAAGTTGCTCAAACTAAGTTTTTCAATATCCGGCGTGTATCGCGATTTCACTATTGTATATATATAATGCGTCTTTCCGCGTAGCTCACGTTTCTCTCACTTTTGCGAGTATCGATTTGCTCCAGTGACATTGGAGACACAAGCGTTATGATAATGGCGACAATAAAGAATTTCTAACACGGCAAACTCCGCGACGTCAGGCAGAACAGCGCGAAATATCGTGTGATTTATTTCTTTCGATGTATACACAGGAACTTGTTCAGAAGAATCTTGTTTGTACAGATACTTTCTCAATTTGTTCCTACTTTTTAAATATCGAATAATCTTGATGACTTTTATTTACTTTAATAATGTCAATGACTTTTATTTTAATGATGTAACATTAAATTATTAACATCTTCTAAAACACACAAAAAATATAAATAAAATTATATTTAAAAAAAACTATATAAGAACACCCGATATGTGAACACCCGATCATTGGAAATCGGATTTATTTTATTAAAAAATTAAGTGATTAAGCAAACAAGTTGAAAGGCTTATCTCAAACTCTCTTTTTCTCAGAGACAGGTAAGATGTTTTATCTAAACAAGTAA
>QVOB01000417.1:0-11228 GCA_014839585.1 Pseudomyrmex concolor | reverse complement strand
AAATTTTTTGTTTAAGGAATAGAAAAATATACATGTATATATATCTATATGTATTTAAATAAAACTCTCCGATTAATGTTTATTTTTTCATGTCTATAAAATTGTGCATATACGCCTTAACTTCGTGTAACTCTTCGTTGCTTTGAGAACAGTTTAATTATTGAAAGAAATGCACAAATAACAGGAGATCGAGAAGATCTGAAGGCTCTGAGAAATGCGAGTGTAAAATAAAACAAAATCGTGCTGAGGTTCGGTATGCGGACGGATAAATACCATGCCTCTTACTAGATCGGCATTCCATTAAATCTCTGGCCGCCTTCCACTCCGCTTCATAATAAGCCATATTAAACCAAAAGGTTTCGTCTCGCTCCAATGTCGTAAAATTAGCGTTTTTTGATGTAGTTGATAGATATGCAAGGAATTATTTTTAATCAAGGAAATAAGTTTTTAAAAGTGAAATATTTTCTATGAAACTCTGATCTTATTAGATAACATCTTGTATGACATAAAATTTTGAGTTTACGCATTACAATTAAGGGAGATAAGATTACATACAGTAGTACATCGATTATTAAGAGAAATTTTGATTTCAGATGTTGCAGTAAACCGACGGTACGACGGCAAGAATGCATACTCCTGTTGAACCCGAGACTCATACACCGTCGAAAATGTATAATCTAGAGAATGAGGAAACGGGAACGTCCGCGGGCATGAGTGGAGTAGTTCTGTCGTCACCTAATCCGGAGGTTCACATATTTACTAACAGGTAATTTCTTTTTTTTCTTAATTCTTCAGTCTTAATTGTAATTTTATACATTTAATTTTTTTTTTATTTTTGACTTTCTTTTCGTTTTGTGACCTTTACCATTATTGACTATAACACAAGAAGGTCTAAGTAAGAGACTTCAAACTCAAAGAATTTTTTCAGAAAATTGTTTATGATTTGAGCACTTCATTTGCACTTTCCTTTCCTCGATTCTCGAAATAAAACGGAAAACTCTTGTCCATAAGTGTAAAGTTTTGTTCTATTGAAGTGCTAATTCGTACATGCACGTATGTACATATCTATATAAAATTCGAAATGGCGCGCGCATTACGATATCTGTATGCGTACGTACGCCGTCGATGCGCTATGGATATGTAACGAACAAGAGATAGATCCAATAACAAGAGATAGGACGAGAAAAACAGCAGGCGTGAGAAAGACAGAGAGAAAAAGAGTGAGAGTGAGAGAAACGAGATAAGACCTCGTTCGTGTTCGCGTTACGTCGCGTGGTTGGTCGCTATCCCATACTAGTATTTCCACGCCAGTAAATGAGTACGCTCCATTGCGAACTTCTGCCTCTTGGAAACGTACGCTCGGTTTACTGCGATACGACGACGACGACGTGCGGTGTCGTCATATTGCTCGCGTCCATATGCTACACGCGGCAAGGTGATGGTGTTCGCGCGATTCTTCCTCAAGAAGCCAGTGGCGCAGCAGAACAACGGCGGCGGCGGTGGCGGTGACGCCGCCGTCGTCGTCGTCGAGAATCCCGTCACGCTGGCAGCCGGCGATGTAGCCAGCGACGCCACGAAAAAGAGGTGAGCAGTGGATTCTCTCTCTCTCTCTCTCCTTCCCCACGTCGCTTCTCCAGAATTTCCTCGACGTGAGAAAATATGAAATAAAATTACCGCGTCTGAATCAAATACGCGCTTGCTTGCTCGTAACACGACCCTGATAACGACGCGCTCGCGCCTTATTTCGTTGTTTCGTCGTTTCATAGCGGAGATGGTGATACGTCCGTGTCTCGCTCGTATATCATTTGCTTCTAGCGAGAATACACTGTGTTTCAAAAAGAATAAGATGCTTCCGAGATCTTCAATTTATGCGTTGTTGATTTCCTCGCGTATTTCTCACGTGCTTTAGAAAAATGACAGTATTTTTTCTCTTTACCATTCGGTTTCTCCAATTTGTCTTGATCAAGACATGAAATTTTTTGCCTGTTTCGAGAAAATATATTGTGTCCCAAAGAAGATTTCATATACATCTTTTGAACGTGTTATCAATTATCTGTAATTTTTTACTGCGAGGATTGCACGAAGCAATAAACATTCCGGAGCGAGAGACACTTGTTTCGGTTTAGTTTAAAAGTAAGATTTATGTGTGTTTCGTTAGTGCAAATGCAATAACTTTTAATTTACGTTGTTCTTTTTTAAGTCATAACTTTTGGCTATATATAAATCTATGCGTCGCTTGAAAAAACAATAGTAGAGTTACATATGTATGATGCTAAAAATACGAATCGCGTTTCTCATAATAAGATGTTTTGCAGAATTAACGAATGAACCCGCAACTCGACTGCGCGAGCAAAAAAGACAATGTATAAAATCGTATTAATAAACTATAAAAAATAACTCGAGAAATAATAGCAACTGAGACTTTGAAATAAAAGTCAACGTTTAACAGTTTATCATGTAGTATTTTCCATTATCCAAAAAGGAATTGACTATCTTGAATTTATCGCACTTTGCAATGGAATCTGTCAATCTGTTGTTAAGGCATATTGTTTACGGCGACAAGCGCGATCTTCTTCTCATTGACTGACGCCAGCAGACAGCTGATACGAAGGCCACGAATGCCACGATATAAACGTGCATGCACGTAAGTACACACTGCATGCATTTGCGTGATCGCTGTACATGCTGCGTATGTGTATGTTAGCTCGTGCATGCACGTTAAACGCCATTGGGTCTCTCTCTTTCTCACATATCTACGAGGATAAAGAAAGACCGTTCCAAAGAAGACGATCCTTTTCTCTTAAAAAACCCGATCACGACGTGATACTCTCTCAAGGTCGCTACTATTTGTGATTTCAAGGCTATTTTCACTCCTTCCTTAAACAGAACGAGATATGTATCTCTCTTATATGGGGACCACACTTTCGCAAGTACAGTCCCAGCCCCTTTTTTGGGCAAATTTGATTGCACTAACTTTTTTTACATCTCAGCAGAAAAAATAGAAAATATTTTTTTCAAAATGAATTTATAAATGTATATGCGCTATGTGAGAAATATTTTGTTCTTTTCTCGTTTTCGTTGATTCATTTTTCTTATTTTCATTCGTTTAAATATTTCTCCAAACAGAAAACTAACTGAAATGAATATTTTCTTAACTAGACCGGAGTTTTTTTTCTTATTTGCCACAGTAATACGTTAAGGCACATAAAAGATACGGCATAACATTCCACAATTAATATAACTAGCGACTCTGTCATCGATTAAGCATGCGACGTGATAACGTCGGCGTGTGAAAATACAAGTCGTTTCTCTTTTGATATTTTTTCTTTTTTACAGCGCAATATTGAAGACCTGTTCTACTTTTAACTACTGAACTTATCTGCTATCACTTGTGTGTGTTTGGATAGAACTCTAGCGATAGAAATCTTAAGCGAAACGAAGCATACAACGGTTATCAATAAAATTACATACACATATACAACAGCTGATAGCTAATGCAAACATGAAACTCCAAAACTTGTTTATACTTGTTTATTCTTTTTGTGCACGCTTATAAATTTCTGCTTTACTTTTCGTACATCACTGATACCACGTGAGTGGCGTATATTCACACATATAGCACATATAAATATATATATATATATATATATATGTATTAACATATTATTTATTTTGTTTAAAGAACGCTAACATTCCGGTCTTCTCTGCGAATGGAAAAAATCCATTTGCGAGACACACTAGAAAAATTAAAAAGTAGAGTACGAGTAGTATTATCAAGAGTTAAATTTAGGATACTATATACACTCCGCAGTTGAACACAATCGCGTGTAAAGAGCACGATCAATATCCGCGTTACATACGACTTGCATTGTTGCATTCCCTTCACTGGTTTGCCGCGATCGCATAACGAAAAAAATGCCTGATAACCCGACGCGATATTATCGAAGATCATTTGTGTAATAAAAATTATACCTCAAACCAAAGAAGACTTTTTTTGATTTGTTGCTGTTAATCCAAAGATAAGATTGAATAAAAACAGACAAATACAAACTAAGCGCCAAGTAGAAGAGCGGTTTAATTATGTCTCTAGTTTATTGCAATTTAAAAGTTATTAGTGCATTGTTGAGAATAGACTAATAATCAAAGTATTCAAATATCACCAAGGTTTGTTTTTTTCAGTTGAAATCCGGACAATAATTTTGTTCCGGTAGTAATGGAAAAAAAAATTTTCTCACGCTTACTAGATGTCGTATTAATGAGAGATAAATATGTTTGTCAGTGTGTGAAAAGTCATTGACACAAACGCAAACTTCTCGCCACGTGTAACCTTGGAAAAAACGCTGTGAGCGAAAACGTAAACGTAGGCTATTCCTAATAGAGTTTTAGCTTTAGACAGTGATGGATATGGTTAATAATATTATGCTTCAAGAAACGAAAAAAAACCAAAACGTAAACATTTATAGAAAAAAATACTAAGTGAAAAACAATCGTATATTAGTAAGTATATTAGTAAGTATATTAGCAAGAGGAAATTTTGTCTTGATTGATTAAGAATCTTTTCTTCCTCCGCTTATTATTGTATATAAATTACATTGTATTTGGTTAACTGATAGTTGGTGTTCAAAGAGCACCGTAATTTTCGATAAGAAATCAATATTTGTAATAATGTGTTATTATCGCGCGCGCACGATATCTTCCACACGTGTGTCTCTCGCGTAAAATATAATAAAATATGTACATGTAGGTATGTAGATAAATAAGTTTCTCACAAGTACAGAATACTTTGATCCTTTATGTAAAACAATAAACTTGGCTTTTATTCTCAACCTGCATTAATATTTACGTCTTTGAAATTACTACATTTCATTAAAATTACTACTTCAAAACAACTTCGCAGTTTTAATGCGATTTAAACGCAACTGTGATGTATCAAATAACGCCAAATACATTTATCAAGTATAGGCGTAAGACAGTTTGTCGATATCACCGGCACGGCGTGACGTGTGATATGTATGTCGTTTCTTATCGTTCATCGGACTGCATACAAAGATAAAATTACGAGCGATAAATTTATGTTTTCTTTCAGTATAAATTCTTTATGCAACTTAAACAAAGATAATGAAATTTCTCTCTCTTTCTCCAGTGTCCAATATTTTAATTTCATATGCAACACTTTAACGACATTATGTTGTACAAATGGCAAATATAAAGAAATCACATTTGTGTTAAAATATTTTACATCAGATATAAGATGGTATGAGTTTCAAATTTTCAGCATGCTATGTATCCAAGAAGAACTCGCACAATTAAGTGAAATCGCGGGAAGTCCCGAAAGGTTGGTCACTGAGCTGCGAGAAGTTCAATTGGCAAATAGCAATCATCATAACTCCGCGAGCAACAACAGCGCGACAAAATGCGCACCCGGACCGGAAAGCATCGATTCCCAACGATCGAGTTGGCTCGAAGGCATAATCGGATGCATGCGACCTGTTTTTTCCATGCTATCGAAAACCGCTATTAACGAAAAGATCAAGATTCTTTCAAGTAAGTCATGTAAGTTTCAATCTATTTCATATGATTTTCTTTTCACAAGTTTTTCTTGTTTTTTGTCTTTTTTTAATTAAAACTTTTGCGATGATAAATATACTACGCTTTTTAGACGCGGATGATTGGGAGATATCTTTCGAAGACATCAGCGAGCTGCAATGGCTCGCGTCCGGAGCTCAAGGTGCGGTATTTAGTGGGAAATTAAATAGAGAAACTGTAGCTGTAAAAAAAGTAAAAGAACCGAAAGAGACTGATATACGCCATTTACGAAAGCTCAATCATCCGAATATTGTACAATTCAAGTGAGCCTTATCATTTTTGTAATACATTGTTTGTAATACATAGTACTTTATTAAAACAAAACGCTTATCTCTTTGTTTATATTTATAGAGGAGTTTGTACAAAATCCCCCTCTTATTGCATAATAATGGAATATTGTCCTTTTGGACCGTTGTACGATTATTTGAGAAATGGAGGACCGGTTCCTCCAGAGAAATTGGTGTCATGGTCAAAAGATATCGCTGCAGGGATGACGTACCTTCATGCTCACAAAATTATACATAGAGATCTCAAAAGTCCAAAGTAAGTGAGTGAATGATAAAATAGATGTAGATATATTTATATCTTCAATATAAAATTGAAATCTTTTTCTACAAGATTTAGTCTATATCATTTTGAATTATTCTAGTCTATCTCTTTTCTTTTTCTTTTTTTCCTTCTCTTTACAACAAAATTTAATTCAAAATGAGGTTGATTGATCGTAAATTGAAATAGAAAAATTGCAACGGTTTGTATTTGAAATAATGAAATAATTGTATTCCTGTAGCGTTCTCATTGGACAAAACGAAGTAGTGAAAATCAGTGACTTCGGCACGAGTAGGCCAATGCTCGAGAGCAGTACGAAAATGACGTTCGCGGGCACGGTGGCGTGGATGGCACCGGAAGTAATCAGGAATGATCCATGTTCAGAGAAAGTTGACGTATGGTCGTACGGTGTCGTACTGTGGGAACTGCTAAGCGGTGAAATACCTTACAAAGATGTAGATTATTCCGCGGTGATGTGGGGCGTGGGCAGCAATATTCTGCACTTGCCGATTCCGGCCAGTTGTCCGGAGGGTTACGGACTGTTAATCAGACAGTGCTGGGCGGCCAAACCGCGTAATAGACCCTCCTTCAAACTCATCGAGATGCACCTCAACATCGCATCTGTCGAGGTGCTTGCCACAAAACCCGACGAATACTTCAAAGCACAAGTAATACATCGCGTCTTTTTTTGCTTTATAGTTATTAATTGAGATTATAGAAAGATAATAGTAATAAACGTAACGAGATCGTTTTTGTTACAGCAATCGTGGAAGAAAGAAATACAAGAACACATGCAGCAGATACCGGTAGTTACTAATAACGATCCACGTTTCGAGGCCGATCTGATTCGACGGAGAAAAGACGAATTACGGCACGCTCAGGATATCAGAGAGCACTACGAGCGCAAGCTCGAAATCACCAACCAGTTGTATTTGGAATTGAACTCTATGTTGCTGCAATTGGAGTTGCGCGAGCGAGATGTAATAAAGTGAGATAAATGCCATAATTATAAAATGCATATATGTAGCATATTATGTACGTATAAGAAAATTAAATATATTATACGCTTCTTTAGAGACACAGTACTTTGCTTTGCGTTCACGCAAAGCAATTCCCAAATTGTCGCGTTTTTAAATCAAAAGATATGTGTGACGAAATATTAACACATTAGACAATAAATTTATCTTCTGTTTATGTTTCAGAAGAGAGCAGCAGTCGACGGGATACAAGCAATACAAGAAACGCTTTGTTCGACCATTATTGAAAGCCCAGGAAAAGCTCTATCGCAAGCAGAACGGAATAGTACGGTTTTCCACTTCTTCGACGCCTACTACTCCACCATCGCCGACAGATTCGCCGCAGAATCCCGTTAAAGCCACCTTGTACACTCAATTGAACGAATCGAATCAACCGGAAACTGTTCTAGCATCGAGCAATTCGTATAAACGCAAGTACAGACATCGTAGAGTCGGCTCTGGTTGTGGTCTGAGTTCCAGTCCTAGATCGAGTCCCCATCGCGAAAGAAAGGTGGGATTTGATATTCGATGCTTTTGCGGTGTGTTACAAGAATTTTTGAAAATGATTTTTGGATTTAAACTGCGTTAGTGTCATTTTTTTTATATCGACATTTCGTAGACTCTGTATAATGATGTAATATTTAATTAAAGAGCACGGAGGTACCTGCGAGATTTATTGATAATCAAACGCAAACGGACGTAATGGACATCACCGAAACAGATCACTCGTTGACACAACCGACCTCGGCGAACACATGCTCGGCAAACAACACATGCTCGCTCTCTTCGGAAAAGACTTCCTTGGATGCTCTCAACAAATGTTGCTTCCATTCGTGGAATAAACAAACGACGGAATGTTTAAACGGAAATCCAATACCGGAAACATACTATCCAATGCAGATCAGTTCGTGCTCCAGTCCCGAACCTCTGAATGAGAATAACGCGAATGGAAATGAGCGTTTGAAGGATTGCAGCGACGATGACAATCTCGAGACCCTCGGCAGAAAAGTTAGCGAGATTATTAACGCGAATCGTCTTATCATTGACAACGGAAATGGCGGTGATGTGATATCTCACAGGTATCGTAGAATATCTGTAAGGATATGATTTATTTTCGCATATAATTGTTAATTAATAAGATGGACATATTTTTTAAGAAATGAAATATTCACAAAATGTAGTATAAACTCGGTTTACTTAAATTGTTACAACAGGAATGAGGAAGACTTGGGTAAATTACCTGGGCACTATGTAGAACAACCCGACATTAAAATGCGAATTACTTCGGACAACACCACGGACGATCGCGAAGACGAGGCTTGCGAAGAAAGTTGGTCAGATGAAGAAGGAGAGGATCTGAGCTACACGAACAACTATTCCATTAGACGAAGAAGGTATGTTTTATCAAGTGTTTATAAATATCTTATATATAATTATTTTTATAATTAAGAATATATTGTTACGTTAAACATTATGCAGTATTGCAAGGAGGCCAATAGGTCCTGGCTGCAGATTACGAAGATCTAAACCGACAACACTTAAAAGAGTACAAGGAGTGTTGGCTTCCGATGAGGAAAATACTTCTGAATATTCACACCCTCCGTCCAGTCAAACTTCCACGTTAGATAGTAACCCGGAAGTTCAAAGGGCTTTTCGTGATATTATACACCAGTCTCAAAAAGTAAGTGATGTGTTTAGTATTGTTAAATTCAATTTGAATTTTCGTTATTAATATTTTTATATTTGTTCATTTGAGATTTTGTTATTAATGGTTTACTATTACGCATATATTAACAATAAAAGTTGAGTTTTTTAATAAATTAAGTATATGAATTCTATGTCTCTTCTTTCTCTCTATGAATAAATTACATAATATATCTTTCATGATAAATATGTAAGATAAAAAAAACAAACAAATACACAAATTTTTTATAAAAAATTAAATTATTTAAATTTATTTAAATTTAGAGGAAGGAAATAGGGGATCCCTCTGATGCATCGAGCGAATCAGAGACAGATGAAGTCAGTGAAGTTACCATCGCATCTCAACCAGCGAGAACGATGAGCTTCAGAGGGTTCGAGAGATTTTAGAGAGATTAGCTATTAATTTTTATATGTGATTTATAATTATGAACAATAGAGTTAGATTTACTGCCTGAGTAAAGTTGAAACACACTTCACTTTGCAATTTATGTTGAATATTGTAGATATTTATCTATTTATATACATATACACGCATACATATACACATTCATATACATAATGACATATGTAAACCTACATTTACACATTACTTTCACATATATAAGAATACATATAGTAAAGAAGTATGTAATATTATAGTTAAAAGATCGTAAATTTGAATCTAATTTGTAGAATTTAAATTTGTTTTGCATCTCTGAAGTGAATATGTTATACACAACCGTGAAAAACAATTTCGACCAATATTTAATCCTGATACATACATAAAGTTGCAAGAAATTAGTGTAACGTTGCTCAAATATCGCAATTTGAGTTACATAGTTGATTTTATATCGCGCGTAATGATCATGAATTTGTAAATACATAGTGTAAATTTTACATCCAACAAATCTAAATACTGCTTCGAAGGATTTCGTTTGCAAGTTCTATTACTATCATTCATCAAATGTCTCGCGTCTCAAGTCACTAATCATTAGCGAATGTTCTAGAATGTATGGATATGTCTGACGTCCGATGCGTTTCGAACGAGAAATCGTAATATTTATTTTCTTTACCTCATAGCATCTCATTTTTGTGCGTTCTTTCTGGATGTGCTGTGTGTATCACATGAGTCATAAATTTTCATTTGGAATTGTGCATATTCATTGCCATAGAAATAAGTTTTCTCCGCACGTTGAAATTGGAGGCAGCTAACGCGAATGTTCGCGAATGTCTACAATATATTTTTCCCCTAAATGTATTACTATCTGACGAAAGGAGACAGTCACACACGTACACAAACACACACATAAAAATAAAGAAAACTTCTGGCTAAATGATATTATGTATAATGTATTATTCGAGAATGTGTTCTCTTGAAGAAAAAAAAAATAAAACAAAAATGATCTAACGAACGATCTGTCGAAACGAAAAAAAATGTACAACATAGCGATAAACAAATTTTATTGACATAAGTGCCTATGGCAATTTGCATGCATCTACCGTGACGATCGAAGAGTCTAGTGAAAGTTAGAAAATTAATAATATTCAATTTAGTCTTTGAAGCATGTATTGAAAGATATTGTTGTACCTGTACGATCTTTTATATTTGCTACATACGATATAAATACGAAAGATATTAGATCAGGAACAATGAGAAAGAAAAATAGAAACAAAAATGTACATTTTCCGGAAACTATGCTATTTACAACAGGAGAGACAGTTTCCACCATATTCGTATATGTATATCTCCAATAAAATGTATATTCATACGTAAGGAGATTTAATTTTTTTATTTTACAGAAAGCCAGCTAAGATCAGAGAGCATAAGTTTATGGTAACTATGTACTTATTGATTTTTTCAAGAGCTTAAGCATTTATATATAATATACATATATAATAGTTTATATATAGAAAAGCGAATTGTATGGAAAAAAAAAAAAAAGTTGAATGTAGTGCAAATCACGCGAGTTTCGAAACGAAGCTCAACAATAGTACCGGACTGCACGTGAACCTCATACTCATTCCACATTAATTACCGTTATTATTATCAATAATAATAATAACTATTATTATAAGCTCTTTCATAAAATGCATGTCGGCGAATATTATTGCGTTCCACTCAATTACCGAAAGAAATAATGTTTTGCATCCATCTATTGTACCTGCTTTGAACTCAAATTGCCTTAATGACAATTATATACATCGGTATCTGTAAATATAGACAATACAACAAGAAACTTAGAGAGTAAGAATGAAAAATAGAGTAAGATTTTGATGTGCTCATTTGAACGGAGAATAATTTATATAAGATATATAAATATATATATATATATATATATAAATATATATATATATATATATATATATATATATATATATATACACACAGAGAGAGAG
>QVOB01000416.1:0-11274 GCA_014839585.1 Pseudomyrmex concolor | reverse complement strand
TTAGTAGCTAAACTTAATGTCGAAAATTTTCTAGTAATTGAGTAATTTTCCAGTAATCGCATCTGTATCTCTATCTCTCTCCGCTTTCAGTTGAGAGTGAAAAATGATCAAACTAAACTCAACGCGTACACTTCCTAACGTGGAGAAAACACATTCTATACGGGAATTTTTCACTGAAAGCCCGCACTCTTTCAATGCGCAAATGACCTAACGCGTTCTGCCGATGGAAACTCGATGAGTTGCGCTTGTTTCGAAAAGCATTCTTTTGTAAACACTTTTAAAGAGGAATACCCGCGGACGTGGCGCGTTTCGCAACAAACGCGGGACACCACCCGCGAGAGAATCCCACTAGTATTTATCTTTCAATTACATTTCGCGCTGCGCGATTCGCGAAAGGATACAATCGCGCGAATCGACTACGCGCGTTTGCGATGAATTAATTGAGTGACTCGTGTCGCGGAATAAAAATGGTTCTTTGCTGTGAAAAACAGTAACGCGGTAGATTGGCAGATGCGGTTACGGTACGAAGGACGTGGAGAATAAACAACGGAAGAAAACAAACGCCCGATGTCCGAACAATTTGAAACGACAGAGTGGATAAAATTAAACAGCGAATATAAAACAGTAGCAACAAGATCGCCAATTGGTTATTTTTAATGTTTGACGCTCTGTAAATTAATTAACTTTTCTCTCTTTTCTGCGAATCACACACATACACACACAATGTTTATTTAACTATTTATTCTATAATTGTATAACGAAGGTAAGACTTATACGTTGAGAGTCGGAAGAGAGAGAGAGAGAAAGAGAGAGAAAAGAGAGAAAGAAAGAGAAAGGGAAAGGAGAGAATTTCAAAACACGATTCTGGACTAGAATAGTAAGCAGCAGGCGGCTTTTCAGACGTTTCTCTTTTAGCTTTTTACCGAGATGCACTCTCGGCTCGGAATGTAATCGTAATTAACCGCTTTTCAGCGTTTCTCTCGCATGAAAAATATGAGAGTGCATAAGCAAGTGGGCGAGAGAAGCATGTCACGTTTCTTTCAACGGGTCTCGTCGCCCTACGAGCGGCCCTTACGGGCGCCGGATCTGTCGGAGCACGATGAGAAGAGCCAGATACCGAGGAGCGAAAAATTGTCAAAGACTGTTCTTGAATTTGATTATACAAAACGATCGTCGGGAATGAAGCTGACGTCAGATTCGATTAGCGAAGTAATCGGAACGTTGAGAATGCGATTTTCTCGGTGATTTGCATGTAATACGCAGACTGTTTTTTTTTTTTTTTAGTTTGCGAAGTGTTATAACTGCTTTAATCTGTCTTAGAGATGTGTCCAATGTGTTTCTCAAAAGTTACATAAAAATTGGACATTATCATAATCATTTATTCTCATAATCTCGATATTTCTTCTATAAGACAAATCACTTCTGAATACAATCTCTCTTTTATTGTGTATTATTCTTTAGCAATAAATTGCGCAAATAACAAAAAAAGCAAGACATTTCTTCAAGACTTTTTTTCTTCAATCTTAAAGTGATTTCTACTTCTCCGGTATCGTGATTTTTTTCAAAAAAAAACGATTTGGATATCGCTTGTCGATACAGTCAATTCCGAAGAGCGAAGAGCTGTCGAAAGCAGGTTTGGAATTTCATTATGTAAAACGAGCTTTGGCAGCGGCGGCTCGCGCGATCGTTTATACGGATTGGATTTTAATCCGGAGACAGGAATAATCGATTATTGCTTTCATAAACGTAAAGCATCGCGAAAAATTTGCTTTAAAAGCACATATAAAATAAGGAATTTCATATAAATATCTCCTTGAGCGCGCGCGCGAGAAAAAAAAAAAAAAAAAAAAAAAAAAAAAATACTTAATCCCTCGCAACAGACGAGAGGAAAAAAAGACGAAGAAGAATGCAAAGGGTAAACTTACCAGCGCTATTGCGACCTTGGCTGATCACTCAGTCTGGACGTCGCGAGTCAAAGACACCTCTAACTGAATTCCAAGGTGCGAAACTATCCGAGAATGTGTGCACATAGCACAGCGTATATGCCTACAGTCGTTTTCACATCAAGGTCGATTGATCGACACGCCGATAACAATATCACGAGAAGGAACACGAAGGACCGTTCAAGGTCTCTTTGAGGTGTCTCCTCCCTTCGTGAAAGCGGTGTGTCCGTCGCGATAAGGAGAATCCTCACCAAAAAGAGGAACGCGACGACCGTTCGCGATGCCATCGGCGGATTTAATCTTGAAGGAGATTATCGCTAAGCGACGAACGATCGCGCCGCTTTTACGATTTAAGCTCGTAACGTAAAGCCGAGCTTCTCGAAGCAACTTATCGACTGAATCTCTCAGACAAGAAATTCCAAGGGAAGCTACATAAACTGGCGTTTTAGTAAACGCATTATTTGAGAACGTCGTCGCGAATAGAATGACGGGAAAGATAAATCTTAAAGAAAGTCTATACATAAGTATATATTTGTTGGCTCGAGAAACTTTATTAAATTAGACTCTATCATCATTGAAATCGAAAACCGAGATGTATTTCACAGTTTTGTGAGCTTGATAGTTTATATACGTTTTAAAAATATATAGATATCCTCAGATAATTGTTCATATTGTTATTAAAAAAGGAAGAAGAACGTTTTATCTCATTTTCGTAATTAAAAGTTACGTCTTTGTGTGTGTCTTTCTCTTTCTCTCTCTATTCGCATATTTCTTGTTCCACTTATATCGGAATTTTAATTACCAAGGATTTCTTTTCAATTCTTTTCTTTTCTTGCCATTAAACTCAGGGTAGCTAAGTTATTAGCGTTATCGTTATTATTACTGAGAAAAATAAAGAAACGAAAGAGCTTTAAGAGCGCGCACCGTCTCGGATTCGATCCCGGGATCAGAATGGAGGACGGGGTATTCCGCGGGACTAAATCCACGGTCGCGATAGTGGAAGCACGACGGGACCATTTGCACTTCCGCGAAACGGATTAATCTTGAAAACGCTGTCGAAAGGACCGGTTCACGCATCTACGATAATCAATGGCTTGAATAGAGGAGAGAGACCCTGAACTCAAGCCGGAAGAGCGAGACGTTAACGGCAGATGATGCGTAAGAAGTGGTATTATGGCAATTGACGACTTCTCGAAGCGTTGTGCGATTTAACGTACTCATGTGTCTGTTTCACTTCGCGTGAGATCGCACTTTCTGTTATATCGTATAACTTTTCCTAATATAAAGTTTCTCTTTCTCTTCTTTTGTATAAATATAATTTATTTATATTTCTCAAATTTAATTATATGGCGTTTATATATCGTTTACGTCATTTACGTCGCGTTTCTTCTCTCAGAATTCCTCTTCACGCGCTTTTTTTACTCAAATGTAGAATTTTGTTTTTATTCAGAGTTTATTTTGTGAAATTTTTATGGTTTCGTATAATTTTTTTATCTCTTTCCTAGAGAATTGCATGAAAATAGAATGTATGCGTGACGGAACTATTAAGAGTTAACGGTACAAGTGTGTATCTATTAATCGTAAAGATAGATCAGACGTACAACTTTGTGAACATTGTAATGAAAAAAAAAGTCAACGTGAGTTTTGCCGATTAAAATAACATCACTATTCAGTTGCGAAAAGAAGTCCAGAGATAATCCTTCTCACACTCGGTATTTCCACGAACATCGGTATGCTAATCGCGAGAAGAGAAGAGACGTAGGAACCGAGAGAAGCGGAATGACTTGGAGAGGCGCTGGTGAGCGCGCAGCTCGCGTCTCTCTGAGGCATTCTAGCAAGTGGCTATACGTACTGTGTGTGATGCGACCAGCTTCATCTCGCTCGAGAGCGGCGGAGAAAATTACATTGCGAAAAAATAGAGATGAAAGAAAATACGGTGTGTACACGTGGTGGCTTTTCGATATGAAAACTGCGCGAGCACGCGCGAAGTCGCAAAAACAATTATAGGGCAAGTCCGTATATACAATAAACAAAATATAAAGAGAAAAATATCTGCATTAAACTCCGAACGACACAGATAACTCGAAATAAATATTTTGTCAAAATAAACAAATAATATTTCTGCAAAACTCTGAACGCGCGGGAAAAAGGAACTTACGCAGGTTGCCAATTTAAAATATTCAAAGAACGTAATATTTCCGAGAGACACAAACGACATTTTAAAACATGAGCGCAAGAAAAATATTTTACAAAGTAAATTTTTATGTAATACGCATTACTGTTCCCATTGACAGTTGTAGAAATTTCAACTGTCGGCATACCAGACGTGCTCTCGAATTCAAACATAAAAAGATATTAATAGACGGCAGGAAGTAACGTGACCAATGTTATGTGCATACAATAGGCGCGACGGGTGGACGTTAACCGTAGAGCAAACTGCCATTATGTGTGCGCCACGACTCGTTACAACAAATAGAACTATTAGCGGTGGCGATTTCTCCGCAGCGGGAATAACCAGTGTACGACGACGCGGAAGACGGTCGTTAAAAGGTTAACAGTTTCCAAATTCGGTTCCCCTCCCCCGCCATTGTGACACGGTGCGCACGGTGTAAAATGTAAAATGTCAGTGATTTACGAGATTCTCCCGTGTAACTCGTGTATATACTTTCTTCTCGTGGCTGTCTCGGAGTCATGTTTGTATCAGCCGGCAGCAAAGTGACACGCCGCTTATTTTGCGAGCGTAAACGATGAGTTACGAGGCGCTTCGCTTTCTGAAGCGCGCATCACGTTTCGAGAACCGACAGTTTTCGCGCGCACCGAAACTCGAACAACGTGTCCGTAATTATCTTTGTGCGTTGCACGAACTATCAGCCTACAATGTTTCGAACGAGTTTGCCGGTCGAATTATTATACACGACAAAACGCAACCGTTCGTTCGCAAACATTCTCGTTATTTAATATCACTATATTGCGAGCAAATTGCTCAAATTTCAATTTCACAAAAAATATCGGCGCTTTCGTACTTGCGCCGGATAAATTGCTATGAAATGCAATTTAAAAGACAAACGTTATTTTTCGATATAATGTGAATTGGTTTTTTTATAAAAAGATATCTACAAATCTTATTACACAGAAAATTTCTTTGCAATTGAAGATAATATATTAATCACATTATCCGTACATATGCATCGCTCAGAAATGCAAGAGTCTCATGGCGGTGCTCGGCAGCGGCCGAGGACAAAGGCATAGTTCGAGTTGACAAGCAAACAGACGCCGCTGCTCCTAATCCTGAATTAAATTTCGCGTGAAAATGGCACAACCAACTACCGTCGCGCGATAATCCGGCAATTCTTGTTTTTGAATCCGCCTATAGCGATCGCGTGTACGCCACTGTGGAATAGCGGGCGCTATTTAAAGAAACAGGGGAGGAGATCGTTCGTTTGTTGTGCGCGGGGCATCACACAGTCGTTTTCCTTTCTCTTCCCTCGTTTAAACGGATTTAAACGAGCGCGCGCGCCCAGGAGCCTTTTCCAGCTTAGATCTCGCTACCAATAAGCGAAAGATATGCGACAAACACGAACTGGCTTCTCGGCGTTCTTCTAATCTAAAGAAGCACGTCGGAAGATCGCGGGTGAAGATACAAGACATTTGCGTGCCGGTGAAGGGTCGCTGAGGAAAATTGTGGTTGTTACCGTTGATGCGTTTAATGCAAGGTCTGCAAGGTCTGCACAATATATAAGCTATTCTGTGAAGAGGAAAAGCACATATGTTTTTTCTGCAACTCTTCTCCTTTTTTTTTCTTTCTTACATATATTTTCTCTGTTTTTAAATATATTATACTTTCAAATATATTTTTCTTTCCACCGCACACTCATTTCAACTCTTTTAAAGTCGTCCGTCGCGCGCGTAACTAAATCCAGATGACATCAGCTACTTTTCAGTTTGCGTGCAAAGGATATTTCTCGCGTACGGCGGTTACGACAGTTCGCGTTGCATAACAAGATAATGTCCCTCTAAAAAAAATTAGCTAATGACTCTGTTTAACGCATGTATCGCGTTTCTACTCTCTTGCGCGTAGGTACATGAAAAACACATGATGTGTTTGAAGTATATTATATGGAACAAAACAATATCCAACCGATATATATACCAAGCGTTGTAAAGTCTATTGTTCAATATAAAAATATAATTTTCACTAATGGGATTTGAATGTCTTAATAATTTCGAAAAATAGAAACATCGGGATTTGAACCGCGAGTCTCGCACTGAGATCACAAGGACCGATAGAGAGAAGATGGGTACGATTTAAAAAGATTCAAACACTTTCTCACGTTGGGGCTATACGTCGTTTCGTTCTATCTTACGAATCTTTAAACTGATAGAAAAAAAACTGATTCTTCGACAGGCTATTTTTTTAGCGCGCAAAATACCGTTGCAAAATAACGGTGACGGTCGATTTCAACGATATCTGAGAAATCCTGGCTCGAATAATTTTACGCGGCATCGTCGTGACGCGCGATCGCCGCTTTCATCTCCGACGTCCGGGACGAGAGAGTTGCATAACAAATTTATAGGTAACGAAAGGGCCGGTAACGAGGGAACAAACGACTCCTTGTCCGCGGAGACAAGTCGCGCCGGTACGAAACAACCGTTACAACGATTTAGGTGTCGAAAGTCGAACGTCGTTTCTCTAACGACGACGGCTTAAGACAGCGGGCAATTCAATAGCTCCGGCGGCGGCCGCGGCGACGAGAAACGTAGAAATCCTTGAACCGCGTCTCTGTTCAAGTCTGCATCTAATCACTGTTTATGACATTTCTAATGACAACGCCATGTGATCAATAAATTGTGTCGTGACCTCTCACGTCCGTGGAATTGCAATCTGCATCGCGCCGATCGATCGCGTTGTGTATGCAATGTGTCGTGCAATTGTAATTAAATAATTTTATAAGCAGGATTACGTGCGCGATAAATCTTAACGACAAGTTCTAAGTGACATATGAGGAATTGGTATGTTCCATTCCAATGTGTAGTTCATCATAAAATAATAATGTATTTCACGAACGTGTTATCGATATAGAGAACGAGTATCAACGTCTAATTTATTCTCGCTAATCACAACGACGTGTACAACCTTGCGATAAAATTGTTATTGGACGATTCCGATTGCACGCGTAATGAATCTATTACTATACATAAGTGCTTACATAGTTAACGGACTCGATCGAACGGCAATTCGCGTCAATGTGCGAGCCGACGACAGCGGCGACGATTAAGAATTATGTGAATCGTGTCCCCTGTTAATTTTCGGCGATTGCCCCGCGGAGCAGATGGTAATTTATGCCGGGAACGGAAATTTAAGAGCGAGAGATCCCTCTCCGCTTTCCCCCGTAGCCTCGCGCGATACAATTAACTCTCGACGGGAGTCGCGAAGGGGGATAAAAGAAGATTCGACTTTGTCCCACGGCTACTTATCAACTGCACGAACAACAGAGACGAGATTTGTCTAATTGATACGCTACGGGTCGGTGAATTATAGCGCAGGTTAATCACGAGAAATGTAATTTTATGTGTACACGATACCGGAGAAATTGATTATGTTTACAGTTTGTTTGTCGCGCCACATCGCGGGTAAAAATTGATAATTATGCAGCGCAAAATTTATTGTTATTTTAATTAAAGTATTTCTTTCGATATTTTGAAACTGCAAAGTTTATTTTTTTGCAGACGTAACTCACGAAGTATTTTATATCCGAGAAAAAATATTATCCCTTCTTTTTTTTAATTATTTTTCACGTTGAACGTGGCGGGATTTAATGTTTTGCGTGTGCTCCCGTTAATTCCAAGTCTTCGCGACATAAGTGTTTTCATTGCCTTGTATTATCATCGCGACGCAATTTACGTGAGAGAGATACACGTGACACATGGCACAACTGATTACGCGCGGCTACCGTAAATCAACTGGATTATTATTTTACGACGAGCGCAATTTTGTTGCGATCATTGGGTAGTAAATCGTGACCGGCGACGCGCAAGCCCCGAGAGACGGAATGTTAATGTTTGCATAATTATGATAACTTGCGCCGTGATTCTATATTGATTTTTTTCACTCGCAACGAATTATAGGCGTTTTGCGATGATTTATACGCAAAACGTTAGGTTGTGAGAAACTGTCGTTTCTACATGTAACACCTGCTACTGTCCAAATGTATAATGATAAGTCAATTTTATTTATTACTTCCTCTCTCTCCGTCTCCCTGTAATTTTCTCAACATTGACTGCTACAGTACGTCAACCTAAAACAGGTCTTTGATTTTTGAAAAGTTCGTAATATAAATCGAAAAATAATAAGTTTACGCGATTCTTGTTTAGAAATAAATATTCGAAGAAATATAAGCATATTGTTGTTTAATCATGTGTAAAGTACTCGTCGTATATTAAATATACAGTCACGCACGAGTATTTATTAGCTTTCCTCTCCGTCTCCAATCTTTCTCATCAGCGAGCTCTCGAGGGAGACTTAAGCTTTCTCTAAGGCATACCTTGATGGCGATCCATTCGTCGAGGCGCGTCTGATTGATTTCATAAATCCTCTGGAATGACCTACGAAGACCCCCTTCGTCCTACGTAAAGCGGTCGCCCTTTAATACCTCGCACTATACACGCGTCCCTTACGCAAGATTAGGCTGCATGAAATTAGGATAAGGCTGGAATGCATTCATCTCAATGCTAAGTTCCCTTTTATCGTTTACTATATATATATATAACACATTGCAGCGCGGAGGATGTTCCACTTCCGTTAAATTAATTTTTAAGGACAGAGAGAGATTTTCTCTTTGTCACTCTTAAGTGAATTTCTCTCACGGAAAATTTTAACGTCTGTCAGTTTTAGACGAATTACGCAATTTAACTATTTTGTCACGGGATTTCGATACAACAATATTATATATTATATATATTTTTTATTATTATTTTTTTTTAACAATTTCTAATTAAAAATCTTTCTACTTTTAGTTACAGAAACAAATTGATTCAAAAATTGTTTTCCAAAATTGTGCTTCCTCAGATTTTATTACCTCGTGTAACATAAGCTTTTCATTTAAACGGTAATCGAATATAAAAACGCTACATAAAAATTCATAATATTCTCTTCGACGGTTTAATATTTTCGCATAAAAATCACTCTTTAATTTTCTGCGAGTAATCTCAACCGAAAATCGTGCTTTATTTTCAATTTATCGATAATCATGCGTACTTCGTCGCCGCGTTATTGCTCCGCGTACCTCGATCGTCGCAGTAAAATCGCGCTTTTATCCTGCGATCTTTCATTTATCGAGCTGCGGCCAAGGTCCTTTTACAGGCGCCATGTAAATTTGCGCTTTATCTTAATTTCAGGTAGCGGATCGTCACGCCTGTTTGGCTATCTCTGTCATTTTCCGGGTCGCCTATCTCGCCTTGTTTCTTAATAGAACGAGATACGCTCGATCTCGAAGGCGCAGTGTGGGTAATAGCATAACGAGATACGGTCGACGGTAAACTCGAATATTACGCGCTAATGCGGGCGAGTTGACGAGAACGATTCCGACACAGTCAACCTGATTGGAGCTCTCTTTCGCTTGGTGTGTAATTACATTTTGACGTGAAAATCTCACTGATAATTAAAGATATCATTGAGTCCATTCGCGCGTCACTCCAAACACCATGCACGATCTTACTACTTTACATATCAGTAGTCAAGTTGATGTTCAAAACGTCACCCGGAATATTCAATATACAATACAGAAAGATAAAATGTTTTAAAATACAGATCTGTAGGACACAGATATATACAAAAATAATGCGAACAAAATAAATTATACAGAAGAAAAAACTTGGTTTGCTAATTAACCGATTATCTTTTTCTCTATGTTTATCAACTATTTTTTCTCGTTATGTTACAGCGTGTGACTGCCATCCGATCGGAGCTTCTGGAAAGACCTGTAACCAGAGCACCGGCCAGTGTCCCTGCAAAGACGGCGTAACCGGTGTTACTTGCAACAGATGCGCCAGAGGCTACCAGCAGAGCAGATCGCATATTGCGCCTTGCATCAGTAAGTACACGCCCACGCGTGCTTGATATCCGGTTTTCATTGCCACGTTTATCTTTTATTTTGATTCCGTTTCCGCCGGCGCTCGTCAACCACCCCGAGCCATAAGCTCGTTTTATGCGAGGCTAAGAGCACCGGTATATACAATGTCGGAAAGATAGCATTCTCCGGCTATGGAGAATGGGAAAAATTTCTTGCGGTATATATGAGAGAAAGAGAGAGAGAGAGAGATGACGGTACGCGATAAGCTCGGAGAAATGTTAAAAAGTTGTTTAAAGGAAATGGGAAAAGAGGGTCTTAGAAGTCAGACATCTCGCGGTTACGTTTCTCTCTTCTCTATTTTTGATTTTCTTACAGGAGCTTTTAGAAAGAACACTTTAAGCAGACTTTTTCAGAACGTCCGTGCGTAGCTTACTGCGAACTGTCACGCACGCGGTTCGAGAACTAAATAAAAAAGTACTCGTCACAAGTTCTTTTTTTTTCTGTCAGTTTGACTTATCTCGCCATTATCGATGCATTCGTGTACACATACGTCGCGACACAAAACACGGAGTCGTTTGAAGAAAAAAGTACAAAATGTCTATCGCCATGTCGATTTTGCGATCGATCTTTAGGCCCGCCGCTACCAGGGTGGCGAGAAGCTCGGCCAAAAAAGAACGCCGAAGCGTTCGACCACACTCGTGGTACTTCGGGAGAATGATAGATCGATCGATCGATCGATGAGCACGAACACGCGATGATCTCGCCGCGCGATCTTCTCGCGCTTGTCCAATTAGGCGAAATTTGCGAAAACGAGTGTGTACGTCGAGCACAGGACCCACCCTATCCCTGTTGTCGTCGCGAGCGGCTTTTCAGCCTTCGAGTTTCAATCAGGAATGAGTGTTCGCGTCACGTATGTACGTGAGATAAGATTCGGACTCGTGCATATCGCGCGAGTTCGATACAATTTGCGCTCTTTAATAACAAAGTACGCGATATCTGAAGTTTATTTTTTATTTTTTCTTTTTCATTGAAACTCGAGTTTGTATCCTTACATCATGTTTCTTATTCTTGCAGAAATACCCAGGGTAGTGCAGACGCAGGGCACAGCGGGCGAGGAGAGCGGCGAGCACGAGGACGATGACGACGAGCGCGGATACGACGGACGAGCTGGTAAGTAAGTGCAAAGTAAACACACGCCGACTATATATTTCTGTCTCGTCTCTGCGCCATATACCTAACTGTCGTTTCTGCGGCGCTACTTG
>QVOB01000394.1:0-13824 GCA_014839585.1 Pseudomyrmex concolor | reverse complement strand
CACTTTTTGTTTTTTTTTTTTTTTTTTTTTTTGTTTTCTTTCACGTATCTCTATCTAACGCATTTTCTCATTCTCTCCCGCTTTCTCTCTCTCCCTCTCGCACTACCTCTTTTTGCCCCACTAAAAAAGTTAAACTCGCTATCAGACAGTGTATTATTTAATGCGCCGCAATACATCACATTCTTTAAGGATACATCACTCGCAGAGCACATGCAACCCAGAACTATCGCCATTCGTTATAAATTATCGATCCTTTAATCAATCATTTTGTTTTTCTAGCGAAGAAACGCGTCTAGAAGTTTTTTTTTCTATACATATATACGTAACAATAGAAATTATACGATAATCACACGTAACAATACGTACTATTTTTTAATTAGTTTAATATGATTGCCAAATCGTGTTTCTTTTTTTTTTTTTTTCAAAAAATTTACATATAATCGTGTACGGTCTTCGTCATTGCGGCACATTGTTTTTGTCGCAGCAAGCACTACGAGATTCCTTGACGGTTTCTGCAAAACAAAAAGTAACACAGTCGTGTGTCCGCTTCGATTTGTCAGAGCGGTGATTTCGGATCAAAGCAGACGGCAACAGCTTCGCGCGTAATGATCATCTTCTTCTTCGTTCGTTTTTCTTTTGTTTTGTGTTTCCGGACATAATAATACGTGGCAAGATACGAATCGATAAGAACGTGAATTGCGGATAAAAGCCGAATACATTATCGCTTCGCGTGTGTTTCTCACGGAGTCGCTTCAGCACGGAAACTTCCGCTTTGTTTTTTTTTTTTCTTTTCTCCAGCCGCTTCCGATATCTCTTTCGTCTATTTTTTTCTCGTACGACAATAATCGTAGTTCTTAACGTTATTCGTCGACCCGAACGAATTACGCGGACCGTTCCCGTCATCGGTACAAATATTAACGAGCGTTTCCGGGATTCGCTCGAGTCGCCGCGTGCACGCACATACACACGCACGAGCGCGAGCGCACGCCACTCACATACAGAGTCGGCGTTTTTATTATAATTTTACGAAACTTAATCGACAAAAATTTCTCTTGCACTCTCATTCACAAGATCAACGCGCTTCATTCATTTCGCATTTTATCTCTCTTTTTTCTCCGCCTGGCGCATCTTACGTGACTAACTACTTTTTCTATCCGTTTTTTCCGATTGTTCCTAGCGCGTGACACGAAGCACACAATTTTGATATCCCCGATTATTAAATAATTCTCTTCCTGCAAGTTTTTGCACATCTTTTTTCTAGACAATTACTGTCTAGATCGATAAAAGACGATAATTGCGCTTTCATAATCTTTACGTATATGAGGAAAAAAATAACTGAAGAATTAAAATCCCTTTTTTTCATCTCGTTTTTTTCTCTGTTCAAAGAGTTTAGAGCTAATTATTAACGATATTCTAATTTCTCTTTTCTTTTGCGGCACTTTTTCCGATAAAATTCGTGTTGCACTTATATTATACCCGTGGCCGACGACGTGTAACAAACTTTTTTTTTTTTTAAACAAATCCTGGACGCTAATAAAACTGAGCGAGTGTTGCGAATCTCTACATTTTAATGAAACAAAATTTTTCTTACATTCTTACACGCACGCTTTGCACCGAGTCTATACGTATTACAATGATCCTAACGTCGTGTCGCTCGTCCACAGCCTACAAATAAATAATGCGGATAAAAAGCGAGCGAATATCCTCGCGCGGAAACATTTCGCAATTTTTTCCTCGGCGTAATTCACATCGTTCCGGGCACAAACTTCCTAATCCCGTCAGACTAAGCGCGATCGTATGTACTCGCACTGCGACGAAATTAATACGATTTGTACGATCTCCCTCTTTCGCGTTTCTAGCATCTAGGATACGAACAGCGTCTCGGAAATGTTTTTTCAATCGCGCTACACGCGTTTTTTTTTTACCTTAACACTAATCGATACACTTCGCAATGATGGCTCTCTTTCGCAAATAATATTAATTAATCGTAAGAATAATCACAATCGCAATGTGTAATTAAAATCATAGAGATACATCACAGAGAATTATATCTTTTTTTTTTTGTCCTTTTCTTTCATGTATATTCATGTATGTTATAATTGTTATACCGATTCGCACTAGGATTTTCGTCTAGAATAAATGCCAGTCGTGTTTTTTTCTCTTTTTTTTTCTTGTTATAACACGCGCACGATTTTGCCTCGTCTTCCGTGCAATTCCTTTTGTCGGCACGTCTCTCCGATCTGCATAATCCCGCACGGCGATTTATTAGGTTTCGTCTCCTCTCGGCCGACCTCGAGACAAAACGACTCCGTCTCCTCTCGTCGCGGCGAAACCTTCGACCGAAAGATTTAGATTTTACAAGCCCGAGAACTTCTCACGCGTAAAATAACTATAATACACGCGCGCGTCCTAGTCTTTCTTTAACAAACGCAAATGTCTCACTCATTCCCGTGACAGATTGATTGAAAAGCTCGCGTGTGTTTCTTCATTCACCATCACGTTGCAATAATTCATTCACGCCACACACATCTCGATGAAATCGACTGAAATCGATTCAGTAAATTTAGTTCTGCAAATTTTTTTTTTTTTTTTTCGAGAAACAAACGATCTCGAATTTGGGAGACAATTTGAGAGAAACGAACAAAAAATTATTCACAAATCCGTCACTGATTCGCAACGTATTCGGCCATACACATTCGTCTCTTTCTCTCTTTCCCTCGCACTCTTCATATATTCTCTCTCTCTCTCTCTCTCTAAACTCTCTCGACGGTTTATCCCCGGTCGATTACAGCTATTTATTATAAGTGTATACACTCAAAACTCAATGGCAGTCTGTTCTTGTGGTATATGAGCGCGACGTTTACGGCGTGCAGACGACATTCGCTTCGTCGGGCGAAATCAAGTCGGGAATGCACGCGGCAAACGCGGCTTTGAAAATTCGAGGAACTTTTTCATTCTTCTCGTTTTCGTATTTAGTGTCTTTTTTTTTCACTGTTTTATTGTTATTATTATTTAATTGCGATCACACACCGCGGCGATCGCATCCTCGTCCGCTGCGCCGGTGCGTCTTTCGTCTCAGTCTCGAGAAATTTTTCTCCTATCTCGGTTCGTAAAAAGAAGTTTTGTAAAAAGGGGAAAGATTGTGTACCGCATCGACGATGCGACTATCGTTCGTTCTACACAGTTTCTACACGTAGAAAAAAGCGCGTACTCTATCACGAGAACGATGCCATCTCGTTCCGTTTTTGTCATGAGAGATAGTTCGTGTGGTAGAAAAGCTGATGTGATCCTTGGTCATTGTTCGAGGATGAAACGACGAAAAATTTGTAAGTTTGACTCGGACAGATATGTGGCTGTAGAAAACTTTCGAAGGATGCAGTGCTGTGAGATTTTTGATCCACATTTTTCTAGTCGGCTATTAAGTTCGCGTTTAATCTAAATTCCAGCGTGATTCTTCGATAAATTTGTTGTTGTAACTTCGAGTTTACAATAAAAAAACATGGAAAATTTGTCGACTCGGAGTCGTTCAGGTTTCAGCTGAATTTTTTGTTTGAAATTGTTGATTACAAACTCCATAATAAATCCTCTTTTTTTTTCTGAAATCAGAAGAACTCCGCGAATCGCGCTTACAAATCTGAATTGACTATTATTAGTATATATAAAAGGTAGTTTCTAAAAAGAAACTATGTGTGATCTCTCTTTCTCTCTCACAACTAATTGTAATTGAGTTTTCCCGTTCTCTTCTCGTACATCAACGTACATCAACTTGTGTGGACGGTGCACTTATAAATTCGGAATAATACATTTCGCTCTCTCTCTTTTTCTGTATCTGGTCTTATATATTATGAAACTTTTTAATAAACACGCTGTAAGTTAGTCGATATCGTGTTTTACGTTAATTATGATGCTTTTAAAACCAGTCTGTTAAAAAATCTTAAAATTTTTTCACGAAGCATTGCGCATATTAATTTTGATACGATTTTGTTTCTAATGATATTAACCAACGTTGTTGTTATTGATGATAATAACCATCAAATATCGTATCGCATTTTCCAGTGTCGATAAAAAAACATTCCAATCGTATATATATATATGTATATATATTATATATAAAGTAAATTGTAAATGAAAAGAAAATCAAACTGAATTTCAATTTGTGATACGAGTTTATTCTATTATATTCAACGAAACAAAAATGCGAAACACGATATACGAAAGCTCTATGTGCACATATTTCGACTTTGCGGTATCGACGATTGTTGTTTATTGTGCACGCTTGTGTTTATTGATTCACCGCCCGCCGCGTGAGCTCTCGGATCATCTCAGTCGATACGGATACGGAGTTTCGATATGATTCCAAGTCCAGTCTGAAGTCGTTTAAGAAGAAAAAAGAAATGTATTTCAAGAACATGAAAAAAAAAGAAAACATTTGTTTTTTTCGGCGCACTATATGATTACATTTACGCATTCTCACGTTCATTCTCTTCTTTCTCTCTCGGCACGTGAAACACGCACACACGGACACACGGACACACGTACACACACACACACACACACACATACACGTACAAAATCACACGCCCGCGCACGCTGCTCAGTTCTGTTCCAGAAACGACTTCTGGAATCTGTCCGCTTACGCGTTTTACAAAACATTTTACGCTATTCGCACGATCCGCTTATCTATAACATTCTCTCGTGTCCTCTCGCGCTCTTCTTATTCTCGCACACTCTTGTCTCTATACCTGCCTATCTATCCTATTTACTTCCCTGTTGTACGTTCTTTCCGGCAGCACTCTAACGTTCTACGGTTTTACGTTATTATATATGTACACATCTCTTTCTCTTTCTCTCTCTCTCTCTTTCTCTCTCTCTCCTATAGACGGGCCCGTGGCGAAAGAGAGCGGTATTCTGGCCCGATTAAAAAAATAATTGCTCGATTTCGCGGAACATCGCCGAATTTCGATGCGTCGCGTTCCAGAAAGCAAACGGGTGCGACGTTTTTACTGCAAATAATTCATTTAATTTCTCTTCTCTCAATAAACACGAAGAAACTCCGAGTGCCGCCGCCCCTTCTTCCAAATTATTGAAGCGCGCAACCCGCAATTTTCCAGAGGCGACCGACTGATTGACAATCTCGGCGCCACTCTCAGTCGCCATTTGCCACGTAGTAAAATCGAAATATAATCGTAATTCGCCGGAAACTTGTCGTCGTGTATTTACGCACAGCCACGCACTCGCTCTGCGCGGAACTCAGCTCTTCACTTTCCTCTTTATCAGTTATCCAGTCTTCCCGCATGCGTACGCTATTCTCTCGACGCGTTTTACACTTACAATAAGCTATCAGCGACTTTCTTTAGCAGCTAAAATCATATCCTGTGTACTTCTCTCTTTCTGCCTTACATACGCATAAGACACACATACACAGACACACACGAAGCTGTAGAGAAGTTATAGGAGCCATTGTGTTTTTTATATGTATATATTTTTTAATATATATTTTATACTTTATATGTATATATTTCAACGATAAAAAAGATCGCTTCGATCAAATCGATCGAGTGTCTGTGTCACCGCGGCGCGCGATGACAGCTCTCTTTCTCTTTCTCGGGAACACGTGATCCTCGTGCGTCTATACTTTAATCTGTACATATGTCTCGCTAGTTTTTTATAATCTCAGTCTACGTAAAACTCCCCTCTCTTACGGCTCGCGGATGGAATACCGCACGAAGATCAACGTTGTTTTTCTTCTTCCCAGAAACTTGCGCGAACGAATCGACGATAAAATATTTCTTAGACTACGCGCGTAAAAAATCGCAATTTTTTAGTTTTAAAATACAAACTGTTTTAAGAGTAAAACAAAGAAAAAAACCAATTACTCATCAAGTACATCACATCTTCGCAAGCGACTTCGCGTCATCGTATCAAAAAGAAACAAACAGCAAGCGGCGTTCAGAAATTATCGTTTTTAAAGTATGTCATTACACAACAGGAATATCGCAAATCATTCATACTGATAACATCCGCAGGTGCACGCGACTTCGCGACGTGACGCGAATGCTAAATGAAGCAAACTCTTCTTGCTCGATTGTAATTTATCTTGTCGCTTAATGAGGTGTATGAATTGTCGAACATGTCGCAATCGAATACAATAGCTTGTACAAGTTGTACGAGAAACTTTTTGATGAGCATGCAAAGTTGATGATTCAATAATAAAAACGATTAACAGTGTCGAAAAAAAAAAAAAAAAAAAAAAAAAATATGTATCACAGACAGCGTGAATGATTCAACAATATTAAATTTGTGTTGTGTGAGCGCTATACACATGTACACACACGTTACTAATGACGACTGATTAATTAGATGCGTGGAATATTATGTGTCTGGAGGTTTCTCAGACGTGTAACAACATCTAAAAAACCTCACAGAGATATTATTCGTGACATCGAGTGTGTGTCTCGTCATTGGTAAAACTTTCGCGAACTTTGCGCGTTCGTAGTAAGCCTATAGCACATTATCGTGATAATAATAAAAATACGTAATACATACTACAACATAAAAAATATAATATATACACATAAATACACAACGTAAAATCTTATGACACAGGGACGAATTCTTGTTTCAATGACTCTATATATATTACATATATATATGTGTTGTGTGTAACGCGCGTTAGGATAAATGAGAAACAAAACCTTCGTGTTATTATCTCGCGTCGAGAATTTGAATCAGCTGACGTCGTTACATCGAGCAATCGCACAGAATGTTATCAGTACGAATGAAGCGCGTGATAAAATACGTGTATTATGCAACATACACACACAAATTTCATTCGATAAAACAAAACGTAAGTAATCTCGAGTCTGTTTCTTCCGAAGTGTTTCTTTCGTCAATTCATCATTTTTATGATGACGCCGTCGTATCTTTTCGTCGATTTCGTTTTCACGCTGACATGTGCGCAACACGATGTTTTCCGAATTTTCTTGCAGTTCGGTCCCCGTCCCATTTGCCAGCCACACCGAAAGCAAATCGCGACACGATGCCAAAGGCTATGTTTTTTTTCCTTTCGATTATATAAAGTTAGAAACGAACGCGCCGAAACAAAAACAGTTTTCAAGAGAGAAAGAAAGAATCGATTGCGAAACTCGAGGATCGTCTCATCAAAGAGGTTTCCTTAAATGCGTGCAGCACGGCGCACATGCGGCGTATGCGTGCAACACTCGTATACTTTTTACGTACGCATGTATCTCTACGTACGTTTATATAATATATATGTATATGTTTTTGTATGTATATGTATAAATATGTGTATGTGTGTATTATGGAAGCGCCGAAGATACTCGCACGAGATATCCGAAAGAAAAAAAAAAAAATCAGACGAGGGAAAACGAGACGCATACATCGGACTCGCGTGAGACAAAAATTCACTTTTTTTGATGTCCAACTCAACAACGTAGTACGTAACTCTTCTTTTCGTATCTTCGAAAATCTTCTCGGCGATTTTGTCAATCGAGAGTCGACATCGTCGAATTTCAGATAGCGTCGCGTCACACTCGCGTGCTTCGTCATCGAAAAGGAAAATGTGACGCGATGATACGCGAGAAAACATGTGTAAATGCTGTGGGATGCTTCGTATTACCGCGGAGGAGAATTATAGGAAAAATACGAAAGACGGAAACAAATATTTTTTCTTTTTTTTTGTTTTTTTGTTTCTACTATTCCTTTTAGGCCCTCGCGCGTCCTCGCGTGAACGTCGACATCGAGCTTTGTACATTACCTTCGAGAGATCCGCCACGGAGAATAACGCGCGGAATCACACTTTCATCGCGAATGTCGAAAGCCTAAGATAAGAATCGTAAACTTCTATGTGTATAAAAAACGCCTCTCGTACGTTTCGGAAGTGATTGTGTGTGTTTCCGTGTATGTTGAAAACGTAGTGTCCTTTTTCTAATCCGAAAAAACTTAATCGTAGTCCTTGAATCTCTCCTGCGTATGTATTAAAAAAATAATCAAACGCGGTGAAAACGTCAAATGATACATAAAAAAATATGCGATAATACACGCGCCGACGAATGGGGGCGTCGTTCATTAAAAAAACGACGCGGGCAAAAAGTACGAAAGGCGTAGTTTGTTTTTGTTTTGTTATATGAAAATTTTTTACCCTAGTCATTCGTTCTTTTTTTCCCTTTACGTTAGCTAGATGATGATCATGTGTGTTTACATAATGTGCGATATCCGCTAAAAGGTATTTTTTATATACACGCAAATACAGTTACGAAGTAGCGTCACATTTATCATATAGATAGACAATGTTAACCCCTGGATGTATATATATTTCAAATTGCATTATATATATATATTTATTTATTTATGTATATATATATATACTTGGCTAAACAATTCCTACGTTTACCCTAACTGCTAAGAAGGTTAACTAAAGATCTTAATCGTAATGCTCTTCTATCCTTACCGCCGCGCATCTTTTGCTTCACCTATAACGCAATCTTACGCATATCTCTCTAAACAAGTACTTAAAATTATCTCCTTGTAGGCATATAATCTACGCATTAAACTCTTAAACTTACGTCGCTCATTAATCATCGTCATATCGTAGAAAAAAAGTAGCAATATAGTAGTAATAGTAGTATAGTAGCAATAATAATTGTAAATTATTACGGGTGAAAGGATCCGTACTAATATATAATCGGTTAAAAATTGGTCTACGGGCCTATACTTCGCGAGTGATACGCTTGTGTATACAATACGACGGTCACTCGATGAAACGATTATATAAATGGAAGAAAAGTAAACATAAACGTTTAAACGCACATAAAAAAAAAAAAAAAAAAAAAAAAAAAAAAAAAAAAAAAAAAAAACGGAAGAAAAGAAAAAAAACGTCCAGACTCACTGCCAGTCGATCGATCGGTCGACCTTGTTTGAAATCGCTGAATCGCTCGTCCCCTCGAAAAGGCACAAGAAATTGTAAATTCCAAGCCTCTTGAGTCTCGTGTTCCGCAAAGCCTTTAAGAAATTCGTATGTCGCGTAGAAAAATCTCGTGTAATGTATATTTGTCATATACGTCGGAGTTAAAGAAACGGTTGCGGGACACGACGGTCGATGCAAAGAGATCATCGTCCCGGTTTTTCCTTCGACGCTGATGACCAATCCGATATATAAGGGAAGATCGGTGATGGTCGACGACGCGACGGAAATTGCGACGATCGAGAGAAAAATCCGCTTTGTCGAGAAGACAGACGTTCTCTCGGTCGTCGTATCGCATTGACGAGTAAAATAGAAGGGACGAACGATCCCGTCGAAAACATCTGTCCTACTGGATATATCGACCGGTTTTCTCTTCTCTTACCTTACGCATATTATATATTTACTACAAAGGAACAAAAACATGTGGGTACTCTCTCTTTCTCTCTCTTGGGATATTTGGCACAGATTAAACGGAATTTTCAACCCGCGAAACGTCTCGATATACAATGAGAACACAGAAGAAGGGAGTCATATGCAAGACACACGCGTGCAGGTGCACCGGGACGTCTCCCGATTTGTCAACGCGAGAGAGCCCCAGTTTCCGCCGTCCCGGCAACGTCGTCGTACCAACGTTGACAAATTGATGTAGTCAAGTATTTAAGTATTGCGTGCGGATATATTTTGATTAAATCTTGTTGCTGGTTGTTGACTTTCTTCTAATCGCTTCGCGCTTGTCCAGTGGTAACCCCGTAATAAGTATCGAAAGAACATATATATATACACACATATATATACATATGTATATGTATATATGTATATATTTTTACGCGTCGTTATTTAATATTTTAATATCTCTCTTCTCGCGTCGTGTTATCTCGCATTATCTTTTTCATTTTAGTAACAATGTAAAAAAAGAATACGCGCGCGCGTAAGTATGTTATTTATATTCTTTACATGTAATTATATATATGAATGTAATATATGTATATATCATACAGTGTTACGCGCAGCCTTATTTGCTAGGAATATTATCGTGGTAGTTTTTCTTATCCGCTTATTAAATCTAAAAAAGAAAAAAAAATGTTACTTACTAAAAACGAGCGAAAGAACGTCCGTTTCGCGTTCGGCGTGAAAGAAGCGGACTTTCCTTCAAAAAGTTTGCAGGGAGGAAGGGAAAACCTTTCGAGATTCAAAGCGATCTCGTGGTAATCGTCGGAAACGATCGGGAGAAATCGTCAGTTATTTACACGAGAAACCAAGAAAAACGACATACATATATGTATGTATATATTTGTCGTTTCAACGAATCGGCGACGAGAGGATCCTTTCATCAAGCTTCGAGCTTGGCTCCTACCTTCACCTGGGCTACGTATCCGCGATTCAAAATCGCTTTGTCTCTTCTATCTAAAAATTCATCGATCGTACGGACTTATCTCTCAACAACGCGACTCGTTGATTATTTCCGCAAGATGCTTTATGCATTTCTTCCAAGGCGAAGGCGAGCTAAGCGCGTAGTAGGAACATACGTGAAATCCAACTTCGCGTTATGTAATCTGAACGAAGAAGACTCACGATAATCATCGGTGATCGAAGACGGAGAACACACACACTTCTTTCTTTCGCTCTCTCTCGCTCTCTCTCTCTCTCTCTCTCTCTCTCTCTCTAAAAGAAGAACGCGATCACGATGACCACCGCCGCCGTATCTCGCCGCGTCTTCGCAAGTGTCTCTCTCCCGAGTGAGCCAAAAAGGATTTCTCGTTTCCGTACGATAAAAACCGCGGCGATGTCGAGCGGCGGAAGAGAGTGCGTCATCGTCGTTCTGGGTGCATTGTTCAGTTGTGCACGGAACGTGACGCGTTGTTAGATCACGAATGCTTCACCACGATCACGCCGGGTCGCTGTTGGGCCTGTTGCGGCGTGTGAAACTGAAGAAAGTGCTCTTTCAGTATCCGTTGCTTCGCAGACGTCGCGGATGACGTCGACGCCGAGGAACAGGAAGAAGGGGACGTTGTAGTTGCGGACTTCGTCGATGTCGTGTTCGTCTGTTGTTGCTGCTGTTGTTGCTTGTTAGTCAATGCCAACGGAACATCTTGCGCGGGTTCATCGCTGAATAGATGATCACCCTCCAGGTGACGTATCGCCTCGACGATCGTCTCTAAATTCTGCCGGGATGTGTTGATATTGTATAACCTCGGAGTGGCATCGTCCAGGGAATTCGATGGAGAGGGCAATCTGCGATCGAAGAGAAACTTTATGTTAGCATCCCGAGCGTAAATATCGATTCCCAAGTCTCTTTAAATACCGCGGTCCTTTGCGATAAATCAAATTTACACGCTCTTGGTCACACGAGAGAACGTTTAACATTTGACACAGCGGCTGTCGACAAATTAGGCACTCGAAAAGCAAAAGTAAACCAGATGCCACTTCGTATCCGCAAAGTGGTCTTTTCCGACTATTGACTTAGGTTCCGTCCGCGTCTCAAACAACGCTTCTAATGAGCGCCACGGATCATTTCGGATAAAAAACAACACGTACCTCTCCACCTCGACTTTGGGCTCGGCTTTCATCGCGGCCTCTAGAACGCTCGGTAGCCGCTGCGGTTCCGCGGCCGGCGAGAAAGGTCTGCTCGGGCTGCCGCCAATGTACTGCGGCGAGGCGTTCTTGAAGTCGTTGGACGACGCGTACGTGACGCGACTCGATGACGAGAAAGAGTCCGCGGTGGTCTGCTCCTCCATCGTCGTGAACACTTGATTCTGGGCGAAAGTGACGAGCTTCGGGCTGCCAGAACGGGACTCTTCTTCTTTGATTTCTTCCGGCACTATGTCGGCCGGTTGCGGGGACAACGGAGGCGAACTAGGATCGGGACTGGACGTCTCCACAGTTTGGGTGGAACCTACAGGTGGTAAAGACATGACCGAGACCACTTGGAGCGTCGCCATATCTTCCGTCTCCTGCGCCATCACGTTATCCGTATGCTCGATCACCTGGACAGAAGCGCGCGGTTTAATTGACATCGTACTAATCTCTGTCTATTTGGAAACAGAGATCGACCTCGAATTCCCCTTTACAGACCTATCTCGTCACGGAAACGAGTAAAGAAATTCATTCGATCGAAGTAATAAAACGGTATTACAGAACGACGTTATCAGGCGCAGTTATCTGTGCGAGCAATTAAAACAATGTTCGCAATATCTTTCGCCTGGGAACGTTTAAAACCCACGAGAGGTCGAACGGGTTCACGGCTAAATTGTATCTCTGTATCGCGCGAGATAGCGATCTCTCGCCCAACCTCCAGCTCCTCCCCTCACCCCCGAAATCGCTCAAACATGTTTTCATAGACCGTGTGTGATATTTCAGTTAAAACCTTTATATCGCGCTTTTTTTTTTTTTTTTTTTTTTTTTTTTTTTTTTTTTTCTTTTTCAGAAGTCAGTTTTACTGCCGAGTTTTGTGTTGCCGTGGATTCAATTCCCCGCGTTCTTTATTCTCTCTTTCATTCTCGCGATCTATTAGACGGATCAATTTATCAATATGCTTTTTTTTTTTTTTAACATCGGCCGGCTTTTCATTCCGAATCCTCGAAAGATCAACGGAGAGCAATGCCGAATTGTTACCTCGTGGGGCTGATAAGCGATTAGCTGATTGTCCCGGAATCTGTCAGGATACAACTGGCTCTGAATTGCTCTCATTTGTTTCTCTAAATGCAGTCTCGCGTGACGTTCCCTCTCTAGCTGTCGCCTAAGCTCCACCACCTCGCTGTTCACAACGGAATGTCCCTCTGTGGTCACTGTGATTACCGACAACGGCTCGGGGGACATACTGCCCAAGCCTTCATCGCCACTCTCGCTGACGTGCATTGGTAGACTAACGACGACACCTGAAAGAAAGAAGCCGAATGCAGGAAAAATTAAATTCTCTCCCTCTGTGTGAAGAGAGATAAATTTTCGAGCTCGCTGAATGAGTGTTCTGAAGTTAATAGTAAATTCCAAAAACGCCTCGAGAGAATCCTTTTTGCTCGTTTGTCTCTGAACCTCGGAGATTGCTCTCTCTCTCTCTCTCTCTCTCTCTCTCTCTCTCTCTGTCTCTAATTAGAGAGGATCCCACCCTCCGCGCTCATCCTGATTAAAAATTAAGATTAAATCGACACGCACAACGGGAACACTTTTCCAGTGTTTTTACTTTCTCTCTCTTTCTCTCTCTCGATAGAAGTAATTCTGGGGAAAGCGCACGAAATTCGGATTACAGTTGGTGAATAACCGCAATGAAGTTTCGGAATGTATTTCGGCTTTCCGGTATATGCGGTGCGCACATCCATGCGATATAAATGATTGCGGGGCCGCGAAGCGAAATTAAATCTGTGTGTGTATGTGTGTGCGTGTGTGTGGTCGTTGTTTGCAATATAGAACAAATATAGAGGGCCATTACACTTGACGGGGATCAAAGGCTAGTTCGTTTGTTTCGACGTTATATTAAAGCAAAGTGAATGTAATGTTTACACACGTCTACATGGGTAGGTACTTTATTTGCGCATTGTTTGACATTCACGGAACATTATGGCGAATTATGACGCGGTAACGCGCGCAGCGGCCAATTGTGCGCCGCTCTTGCGAACATTTTCAATCAATCGACCATTTATTAATTAACGCTCCGGCGTTAATTTCCACGATAACGGTTCTGATTATCGATTATTATTGTCAATGAAATTGTTTCGCGACGTGTGCCGTCAACTTTCATTTTTCAGGCCATTGTTTTACAAAGATTAAAAAAAAAAAAAGATAATTTATACATTACACGTAACGATTTTTTTTTTTTTTTTTTTTTTTTTTTTTTTTTTTTTTTTTTT
>QVOB01000393.1:0-12272 GCA_014839585.1 Pseudomyrmex concolor | reverse complement strand
GCACTGATTGTATAAAAATTAATACGAAATGATGTCTTAACGAAATTAGAGAAGAAAATCGAGAAGTAAAATATTTAAGTTTAGAGATTCCGAGAGAGATGTTATAACCATTTACATCGGTTTTGCTCCAAAAAAGTAAAAAAAAAAAATTATTCTCAATACTCGGCAATTATTATTCGAGCGTCGCAACGATCATTATTTTTATTCTTGAAAATAAATATTTTTGCGCTTCGCAAAAATATGCTGCAGAAGAGTCCGAAGACGACTCGGCCGTACATTCGGATTCCGAGGACACCATCGATCCCGGCAGCAGTCCTTGCACGCGTCTGGGGAGTCCTCCGCCGGTGCTTTCGCCGTCGCCCGGTCCGGCGACCACGTCCGGCAAGTCCTGCGGAGTGACCGTAAACAGCACACCGCCGACCGGTAGGAAACCACGTAGACGACGTACCGCCTTCACCCACGCTCAATTGGCTTATCTCGAGAGGAAATTTCGTTGCCAGAAATATCTCAGCGTAGCGGATCGCAGCGACGTCGCTGACGCGTTATCGCTGTCGGAGACCCAAGTGAAGACCTGGTACCAAAATAGAAGGTAGATTAAAACACGGTTGCCGTTCGGATTAGAAATCAATTCACGAGAGTGAAAAGGGTTAAGGAACGGCGAATTTTTTATCGTTGCAGAACGAAATGGAAGCGACAGAATCAGCTGCGACTGGAGCAGCTGCGTCATCAAGCCACCGTCGAGAAGGATCTCCTGGTGCGCAGCGTGGGTCTGCATCACGGCAACATAGACGCTTACTGTTCGCCGTACAACGCACAAACGCAGACCAGTCATCCGCCACCGCCACCGCCGCCGCCGGCACCGTCCACCGCGTCCACGGCGGCGTTTCTCTCGACGGCGGCCGCGCTCTTTCGAAATGTCACCTACGTCCACGGATGTCCGCTTTAACCCGCTTGCGACCTCGAAGACAATCTCAAGAGATGAATTCTCTCAGCGATTTACGTTGTATCTTCTCTCGAGAGATCCGAAGAAACATTTCGACGAACTACTTGTGTCGTGAGTGCTGTAAGCTAACATAAAAGTGTTTCTCCAACGTAGTTTTTGTTATTTTGCGCGTTTTCCGAATTTTTCACGAGAATGTGAGTCGATCCGAGTCGGCACACATTTGTTTCAACAAATCACAAAATTGCAAAATTATTCGAGATATTTGTGCATTGTAATTTCTTTTTACAAATTTTTTTTGTAAATCTCTTTTTGTTACATGACATCTGAGCTTTGTGCGCGTTTGAAAATTGTTAAGCACGGAAAACCAAAGATCCAAACTGTAAGTTCTGTGTTGATTATCATTCCGCTTGTCGTTGAATATTAATAAGTAAGATATTGCGGTTATTTTTTTGCGCTCGAAAGCAAATTCGGGTTTTTTCAGCGTTTCTTCTTACGCACAACGGGCGTTTAAATAAATAACGATTAACATAAAAGTGTAAATATGTAATTACGGAGTCGGTCAGTAGTCGTAGCCGCTTTTTTCTCGCAGACCAAGTTCAGCAATGAAGAAGAAGATTGTGACATTTCGCATATCCTCTTCAATTTGACAGAGAATTTGTATAATCGACATTACTACCAAATGTTACCGCGTCGCGTTGCAACGTAATATAACGCGATGTCTATCGTGAAAATTGTAGATGGAGAAGTTGATATTTCATTTAGAAGATAGAGACAAGAAGTAACATAGTTAATTCGTCACACGAAGGAAAAAAAATAAGAGTCGCGCTATGCAAATCGATATCGCGCGAGCAACAATTTACGCAACGGATTTAGCAACAGATTTTAATTCCACTAACAAAATAGCTACACTTTAGCGTCGTCTTATTGTTAGATAAATGTAATCTCAACGCGCGCTCGCGCGCGAAATTAATGTATTAATTACTAATTGTACAGCGTTCGATATGTAAACGCCATCGGATTTTAATCCTTTTAAATAATTTATTTCGCGTTTGTCATTGATATATCACCGTCGTCAATAATCTATTGACCACTTTTCTCTCGAAGTATAAAGTTCTCTATTGTAGATAAATAAATTATTATCGAAACTCTCCGATGCAAAAGTCTCAAGTCGATCGAAATGGTTTTTATTTTAGCGCTCGAAGAAACCTTTCACATTCCCTTCACACTTCCGATAATAATAAAAATACAAAAAAAAACTCAATAAAAAAATCGATTTCGAGCGTGTACTTTCTCGCTCCAATCTTACGTTTGTATCTATTTTTTCGTAAGTGAAGAGAAGCAAAGTACACACACGTGGCGCGATAGACACGTGGCCAAGCACGAGTAATTGGGTGAAATCGATACATGTTGAAGTGATTCGACGCGATACACTTGTGTACTGTGTATTGGCATCGACGTGTGTGGAGGATCTAATTGCACGGAAACGACGAGAAAGAGAGAGAAAGAGAGAGAGAGAGAGAGACTGCACAACACACAACTGTTGCGATTATCCTCACGCCGACGATGTTCGCACTAATTGGGCCGGGAGAAGAGGAAGCTGCGGTAAGATAATCGATGTACGGATGATTAGTTTTTCTTAGATGAGCGCACATGTTACTGTGTTATTAACGACTTTATATTCGAGGAGAACGACATTGATTGAATTGAATTGCTACAATATAATATATCCTTGCATTCATCGCGGATGAAGAGTCGCAAAAAGTCGCAGATAAAACCCGTCGCACTTTCATATATTTTATCTTAGAAATATTTTTTTACATTTATATAATTATTTATCTTTTTGATACAAAGTTTTTTCCGTTAAAATCTCAGAGTCTAATTTAATTTTTGTAAACTAGTGAAAATAAAAAGAAAACGAACTCTTTAACATAAAAAAGCAAATACATTTAATAAATATTTGAAACGAGATTTTTTCCGAAGAAGAGAAGATTTAAATCAAGTGTGTCGTGCGATTTTGTCGCAATATTCTGTTCTTGTTGCGTCCCCCTTCATATTTTCGGCACAAGCGAGAAAGAAAGGAAGCGCAAAAATGCGGGGAACACCTCCCGAAAGTGTATCCGGAATGAAGTAAACCTCGGGGACACCTCGTGGTCTTCGTGCTTGACGTACGAGAAATATAGTTTCGCAACCCCCGAACGCGAAATCGCGTGTGAACGAAGGAGAGAATCTTGCGCCCCTTTCTTCGTCCGTCGCGCGATCTCCCGCGCTATTCACGTTCAATGCGCTATGTTGTGTTAGGCGGAAAAAAAGACGACGGAAATCTCTCACGCATAATTACTTTGTCATAATGAATACCGCGCATCTGGCGTTTATTATTTTCGCGGTGGAACTAAGACGACTCGCGATTGTCTCTCGCGTTTAATGATTCTCTTTTATATTCTCTCTCTGAATACAAAATAAACAGTCGAATGTCTTGGTTGTGTAGAAAAATTCCAGCAAGGTAAAACAAATTTGATTTAAATGAGTTTAAAAAAAAATTACTTTCGTATAATCCAAAGTAACTCTTTAAATAACATTTCTAAAGAGAGAGAGAGAGAGAGAGAGAGAGAGAGAGAGAGAGATGTCATTCGTGCGAGACGCAAAAATAAAAATTGAAAATCTAAAGAAAAATATATATAAAAGAGAATTATCTTTGTGATAGTGATTTTTATCTAGCGATGATTCGACGCGCACACACGGTAGTGTGTTTCTTATCGAAAATTCACGTGTAAGGATTCCTACCGAGATACGTGAGACAAGTGGCACCGCACGCGCGTCCGGCCACGTGCGGTATTGTAACGCGACGAACGGTCGGGCGAATACGCGTGTGCATACGTGTGTAAGTCATGTTGGCACTTGGGCACGCGCTTCTTATCCCTCTTTTCGTGTGTCTCTCCGTGTAGCGCCGAGCATCGTTAAATACTTCACGGGGGGCGGATCCGTACGTGCGTGGAAAAAGAAGTTCTTCAGCTTCTTTCACACGCGCGATATTCGCGATCACGACTGTTTATTTGTTTGTTTGATTGTTTTATTCTAAACATCTCTGCAATGAGCTTTAATTACTTCTTCGTGATCGATTTGCGTATGTTTTGATTATCAGTTGCGACAACAAAATGTTTACAATCTTTGCGGTGGAACGAAGACGACGATTTAAATTCTCTCGTTTAGACTTGAATCCGTGCACGCGGACGGACTGATAATCAGAATGATAAAACACACCGCGCGAAGAAAGGCAGAAGAAGCGATGGAAGAAAGCGATGCGCGAGAATGCTTCTGGTTCTTTACCAGGAAAAACTGTGAAGTAATTGCTGGAGAAAAATCCTGGGCAACGGAATTTCCATCCTTCTCTCCTCCCTTTCTCTCGCTCTCTCTCTCCCTCTCTCCCGTCCCTTGACGAAAGGCAAAAGCCAGAAGTAAAAGGGGTCGCCGGCCTCGCGCCGTAGAACGAGGAGGGCGTGCGGGAGAGGGGCATGGACTGAGTGTAACGAAGCTCCGACTTTTTAATTGGAATATATTCAGAAAGCGGTACGCCTTTTCATCGCGGGACCCGATGCGATGCGCCGTGAATGCGACCTGAATCAACGCGGCATCAACTCGAGCCCGCGCGGATCAGTCCGCGGAAACTTCGCGGGTTTCCGGGGATCGCGTGAAATCGCACGAGATTTTTGTCCTTCTCTTTGTTGTTTTTTTTTCTTGGTTTGTTTTTCGCGTCATTCATATAGACGCGATTCGATGACACGTGTCTCAATGATGGTGAAAATTATACGCTAAATGGGAACGTCGTTTTTTAGTCTTTCGCTGTAAAAATAAAGAGTTTCAAATATTCCGCGGATGTTAGAGAGAACGGATCATACATGGTATCGATAATTTGTTTCTACGCAATCATTTATTTCAGACACGAAGAAAATTATTCAAGAAGTTTGCAAATAATTTAATTGTTTTGTGTGTGCGTTGTATTTTCTTTACAGAAGATTTGCACAGCGTCTAAAAATAATACTTAAAATTTTGTGTGAAATATTAGAAGATTTCTTATTTCTTTCGCATAATGTGAGAAATATTACGAAGTATGACTATTCCTTTTGAGAAACAATCGCCTACGGTGAATTCAGCTTAATGGGCTGTTTGCTTGCAAATTGCGCCACCGCTAAAGGGCAAAAGCGAACAATTCACAACTCGTTTTAACTTCCACATTTCAATCCCAAGAGCCAGCAGGCCCTTCTTGTGGCTGTCGCATTTGCATAATTGTCTCTTATGCTCTGTTTCTTCTTGAAGCGAATCACTTTTCCCTTACTATTTTCCGATTAATCAGTGAATCAGTTAGTCGGTCGAAAAATGTTTAAAAACTAACCGGAGTAATTATTTATATTGTTTTTATATTAATAACAACTTCCTCTTCTTTCTCTTCTACTTGTGTGTACAAAAATTAAAATTCACTTCTTTCAAATTATTTTTATCTAAAAATCGATAAAATATAAGCCAAATTAAAATACATTTGTTGTACCATAACAAAATGTAGTAAATATAAAAAAAAATTGGTAAAAGAATTGCCCCGGGTGAGGATCGAACTCACGACCTTAAGATTATGAGACTTACGCGCTGCCTACTGCGCTACCGAGGCACTTGGGAAGTGTGTTCCTATTTTAGTTTATTACTCGTCTCGTTAAGAGTGGTTATAATTTTATAAAAAGTAAATAGATATAAAAATGTTATTACCAACATTCCTAACGCTATAAAACTGTTTCCTACTTGCGCATAATAAAATTTAGTTTTTATTTTAAGCGTATTAGAGATATTTCTAGAGTATATAGGAACATTTCTATTACAATAGGGAACTGTCAAACGTGAAGAGAAAGACAGTAGTGGCAGTACTGTTTGGTATTTAGAATTGATCTCTTCCGATGTAAATATTGTGAGTTGTCAATATACATAAAAAAAAAAAGTGTCTCATGTAGCTTAATAACTACGTAGCTTAATAATTACGTAGTTAATTATTATTCGTTTTGCACTCGACAGAGCAATATGACAGACGCGAAGAGCTTGAAGGAATCCATCGAGCAGTATGAGACTCAGGTGCGATGACGCAGTTTTTCGTCGAAACGTGTATATATATTTTGACACGTAAAAAATCTGTTTTTTTTTGCTTACTCATTTGTACTTGCGTGCCTTTGCAGCTTTTGCAAGTGAACACAACACTGTCAATTACGCCAAATGGTCCTGACAGAGACAATCTTCTCAGTCTGAAGTCTGACATTGAGGAACTTATTTCATTGACAAGAGAGAGCTTGCAAAGTCTGGAAGGAGATAACGAAGAGAACACGAATGAAGATGAAGATTTTGATGACGACACCCAAGATCCATTGGATAAAGAATATGCCTTGTAAGTAATAAGTTAAGCAATGTCTCAAAGCATAATTTATCAAATATTTAAGTCTGTTGCAGAGTATTTTCATAATTTTCAAGCATTATTATATATTTGTGGTATGTGAAGTTGTAATACTAAAAGACAGCTTTGACACATAACTAAATGTTATTTAAATCTATCAGGCAGCGCTGGAAAAGTCTTCGGATGATAGCGAAAATGGGAAACAGGACAGTAATACAACTGGCCTGGATTCCGACAACATTGAAGTCAGTATACAACTCTTCTCTATGTCATAGCAGAATAGTGCGATTATACGGTGCAGCATTGATCTTGTAGGATGAACTGAAGGAGCTGGAAGGCATGAAATGCAAAGCCCCTTACGGCAGTACCTGGGGTGGTATTGGATATCACAATGCCATGGTATGTTCCATTCATAGAAATCCTGAAGAAGGTATTAGAGACATCCATGATATCAAGGCGAGTTTAAAACATCACCATATTAACAGTATTATTATATACTTCTATTTTAATTACAAAAGTTTATGAAATAGGTTCGAGTGTTTTTTCTGAATCCTACGCACAAGGAGATGATTCCATGTCCTTATTTTCTCGATGGCAGTTGCAAGTTTTCCGACAAAAATTGTCATTATTCTCACGGAGAAATTGTACCATTTTCAAGTCTACGGGAATACAAGTAAATTATTCTTTTTTTTTTTTTTAAGAGAAAGCATATTATTAAAGACAGATGATTTCTATGTGATTCTACTTTGTGATTTGTAGAGAACCAGATTTCTATTCCATCAAAATGGGAAGCAGAGTATTAGTTAAGCAAAAGAATAATATGTGGCACAGGTCTGTTGTGTTAAAAATGCCCGAGAAAAATGGGGAAAAGTACAGAATAAAATTTGAAGCAAGCGGCAAGATCATAGAAATTGATTTGCAAGATCTTTTGCCACTTGGTAAGCGTGTGTAAAAGTGATTACACGCTTACAATTGAGATATCGTACAAGCTTCTAAAAATATTATATTTACAGACAGTGCAGATTTGGAAATGTCAGATACATCTGACGATAGTGATGAAGATGATGACGATTCTAACTTGCCATCGACTGACTTGGCTGACAATTGTGAATTGGTTCACAAATCTCTTTTGACGGTACAATCAAACGAACCTCTGGGAAAATGGGAAAAATACACTCGTGGTATCGGTAGCAAATTAATGATGCAGATGGGTTACGTAAGTGGTGCCGGTCTTGGAAAACGCAGTGACGGTAGAGTCGAGCCTGTAGAATAATTATTTATTTCTTCAGATCATTGCATGCAATTACGTGAATTTGCCGGCGGTGACAAGGATTTGTTTTCCGCGGAACGTAAAATGCGCAAACAGCAACGGAAAGTCGAGCAGCAAAGCGAGAGACAGTATCAGAAAGACAAAGAGGACAGCAAGAGCAATGTGTTTAATTTCATAAACAAAACATTAGGTGATAAACGTAAGTCAAAGAAAACTCACGATGTATTAATGATGTTCAAAATTATAATTATATACATATGATATGCTATCTTGTAGCTAAAGAAGACGCAGGTAACAGTTCACGAGGTAAACTTAAGACAGAATCCAACAGAAACTTGAATGTAGCCAGTTTCCAAGTCGGAGAAGACATAAGTCGGTTGGAGAAGGAATCATCGAAACTCAAAGAATCAATGGCGAGACACATCAAGGGTAGTACCCTTTACAATAACATTGTAATAAAATACAATGAGACACAAAAAGAGCTTACTAACTTAAGAGCTTCTGAGAAGAACATCGTCGCAGAACAGAATCAGAGGAAGAATAAAGCTAAACTAACTGTATTTTAATTCTGTACGATAGCGTATAAGATGTAAAAAAATAAATAAAAGTGTTTTATCAGTATTTCTCATATATGTAATTTATATTTTTGTCATCCGTATGTTCTTTTGAGTTTTAATTTGATCGTTGCTACGCATTTTTGGGGTGACGTTAGTGAATTTTTATGCTATTCTAACTTAACTTCTAATCAGACTTTTGACTTTTATGGCGTTTATCGCGCTCGCGTATACACGGCTGTGATGCAAGATCGAGCCGGAGAGCAACGAGAATATCAAATTGGTGGAGACACGCACAAGCGAGAATAGAGTTTGATTTTCTCCGGCTCGATCTTGCATCTGTTTCTTCTTTCAACTGATAATTTCAGCGCCATACACTTACAAGAATGAAAACTACAAAGCAATGTCCACTCTTATAGATGATGTAGAGTTTGAATCCGTGCTACAATCGACTTCACTATCGATAAGTAGTCTCGAATCAGTACGAATCTGCTTGTACGATTACAAACCATGTGAAAAGCAGTTAAAACACTTTCTTGAATTTTGAATCTGCGAAAAATAATTTAAACTGCGGAAAATATTGAAATTATATGCTCAATGTTTTACAATTAGCAAAACTAAAAATCTAGCGCAGTTCGTACTGATTTCACGACTATTGAAGCTGAAAAAATTTACATACCCAACGGCCTTCTTATGCTAAAACACCATTCTGTAACAAAAATAAAACATTCTTATTGTTAGATGTAAGAAGAAAAATTATTTGTAAACATCAAGTGTAAAAGATTGTTTCAATATCAAAATATATGTCTAATAAATAAATAAGAATTTCCTAATATTCTAAGAAAATTAATTTACTAGACTTGTTTTCTGCACAAATGACTGTGAAACATATACCTTTGTAACAGCATCCAACTGCCCGAACCGGCTCCTCCTATCTTTGTAGAAAATCGGCTCCTGAAACAACTATCTTTGTAGAAAATCGGTGCTGCAACTATCTTTGTAGAAAATCAGCTCCTGAAACAATAAATAAAAGAACAATTTAGAATTTTACGCACTGTAACGTGTATTTATTAACTTATACGGAATACTGTATTTTTCGTCGGAAATATTTTATATTGCTTGAGTGTATATCGCGGAAAAAGTATAACTTTATCGCGTTTTCTTACATTTTATTCTTGCGATCGAAAGAGAAATATGATTTCTATTGCACCGTAAAGCTCGCCAATTACCGTCGTCGGCGAGTGCACGATGCTAATTACGTATTAGTAGAAGCATCCGATACTTCACAACATTCACGCATTTGGACGTGAGACGACAATATAAATCGCGATAAGTACGAACCACTTCGAAAAAAGTTCTTCTCGAGTCGCGCGCGTTTCGTGAAAGCGCAAACGGGCCGCGAAAGTTTCATACACTCGTTAATTACGATCACTGGCGAATGTGCGATGTTAATTACGTGTCACTGTAAACGTCCGACATTTTGCGACACACACGTACGACCGATATTCGCGCGCGAGACGATAATGATCGCGAGAAATACGGGAACAAGTCGAACGAAATTCCGCTTTGCGTCGTGCGTCCGCCATAACTGACCGCTTGATTCGAGCGTAGTGAAACGCGCGATACTTCGATAATCGAAGTATCGAATCGATGCGCTTGCGCAGAGCGCACGTAGAATAATCGAGAGTATCGAATGGGGATACACACACAAGTGACAATCGCGTCCGTGTGTCTCCATTTCTCCGGCTCGATGCTCGATCTTGCATCACTGATTACACGATGTATTAGATGTATACAGCAACTACCGTCCATCATCACCCATACGTCAGTAAGTACCTTTAACCAACCTTTCTGATTGATTTAACCTCAACGTCTCGGCGAATACGCACATACGGTGATTTGACCTGTAAACATAACAGTGGAGAGTATTCTACGTCGAAAATTGTAATCGCACATCGGGAACGATGTCAGAGCAAGTGTTGTCACAGTTGAAATTGAGCGGTGAGAAAGATGAAAATTATCCCGCGACAGAATCATTGTCAGAATTATTTGACAAGGCTTTTGAACTATTCAACAACATTAATAACACGCAGGAACCCACGAACAGTACGAAAGTACAGGTATTTTTATTTTAAAATACATTTTTTTGGAATATATATATATATATATATATATGCACATATGCGTGTACTGAAAATTATAAAAATTATATAAACATTAGTCTTTTAAATAAGATCCAACTCTTGTTATTCATACATATATGTCTATATGGTTCAGTGCAGTAATTATTGTAATGTCTTGTGAGTTTGTTTATTCTTTATAGGCTGACATAAGACGTGCAATGCATATGTTTGAGGATGCAACAAGATTGGTATCTATAGTAGATATGTTCAGCGACAATGAGACTTTTGACGAAGTAGCCCCAGAGAACATCAAATATTTCTTACTACCAGCTCTACTGGGCAAACTTACCAACAAAATATGTGGCAATGATGACAGAATGCATCTTGTTAAAGTAGCAGAAATCTACTTTGTGGACTTCTTGAAACGACTGAAAGCATACGGTCTGACTGATGTTAACATACCTGAATTTGATTTGTCAGATGAAAAGAAAGATACGGGCGACAATCAGAACAGATCAAAAAGCGAGACACAGATGTTGGCGGATATGGTTGGTTGTCTGTGTTGACAAAACTGCTTATTGTAGTATTACGCAAGAGGTAATTGTTTTGATAACAATTGTTTTGTTTTCTCGCGCAGGTAATTCGTAGAAATATAAAATTGGAAAGATACAAACGGGAGAAAGAGCTGGAGTCCCGTTTGAACACTTTGCAGAAGAATCTAGACAATCCGAACATCGACGATGAGATCAAGAGGGAATATTTCGTCACCCTTATAAAATTGCACGCTGTCCAGATAGTAGACGAACTGAACATGTTGAATTCAGAGAAGATCATTTTGGAGAATATGAAGAAAACGGGACCGACACACACTTTGGCCTCCGAATCACAGAAGAGTCACAAGCACAGACCGCCTGCTCCAAAGTTGGAGCCTATCATTATTACACGCGATGAGGTGCAGAAGAAAGTCTTTGGAGCTGGTTATCCGAGCTTGCCCGTTATGACGGTCCAGGAGTTTTACGAGCAAAGAATCAAGGACGGAGAGTAAGCGAGCGTTACTTAAACGAACATTAGTTTTGCTCGCTTCTGATACAAGAAGTATACGTTTTTTCGATTTTATGTTTTCAGCTGGCCCGATCCGTCGAAGCACAACGGATCGAGTTCCCGATGTCTGCAGGACATGGCGAATAACACGAGCGCGAACGACGAGAAGGAAGACATCTTGAAGGAAGAGAAAGAGGAGAGAGACGATCCCGAGCATCTCGAACGTGCTCGTGCAATGGACGAGTACAAAGATACGCATCGTCGCGGATGGGGCAATCGCGCTAATAGAAGTTAGAAGATACGTCTTATAAAATCGATGTAATATATCACATACTCGGTGCATAGCTGTATATGTTTTACGTGTTTTATAAATTTAATTGCAATCTTGCGTCGCGACAATTGCATGTTTTCTATACGCAAAAAAACAGTTGCGATCTAAACGTATTTGCATTCTGTGGGAGGAGATGTTAATTTAAAAAAATCTAAATCCGTATTTTAAGCGAGTTCTTAAAGAGAACAAACTTTTGTAACGTTGAAGTCGCCGCGAGTGTCATCGTGAAAATCGACAAGTAAATTTTATCGCGGCTGTGTTGCGCAGTTTTTTTTTTTTTTTTTTTTTGCGTTCGAACGCGCCAAGAATAGGCGCGAGAAATGCGAGTGTCTATTTTTATTCGCCATGTTAATTAACACGTTGTTGAGAGAAAAGAGGAATAAAATCCGATTGTGTACGAAAATCTCGGATCTCAGTGCTCCTCTTTCGCATCCTCCGATGTGTTTGTTGTTTCAGATTTCTGCTCGGCAAAAATTTTGCGTGCAACCTGTTCGACCTCGAGAGAATACGCACGTCTCGATTTCGATGTTAATGATTCGCGCCGTAATATACGCGCGTGCAAGCGAGCGGCCGAGCATCAGTGAATGG
>QVOB01000392.1:0-12281 GCA_014839585.1 Pseudomyrmex concolor | reverse complement strand
AACGTGTGAAATAATTTTTTTCCCTCACATCGGATGCTTGGTTTGCATCACATGTATATGAAGGACCCCGTATATCCCCCTAACTAATTAAAAAGCACATTTTCTGCAAAACATCCTGCAAACGGCTCTTTACGACCGAATTTATTTCATTACTCAAAATTAAATAAATATTACTTTAAGTTTTGTAACTTTTTACTAGAGCGCGATATAACGATAAAATAGTCGTGAAAAATTTATGAGTTTTACTGCTTAAAAGTCCAGGGTAATAAGAAAACGGTTTGTTGACGTAGGTAGATGCAGAGAGCGAAAAAAAAAGAACTCGCGCGATTTCCTCGTTTTATCTTCGCTTTCTTAGCAAGAACGATAATAATGTACACAGGAGACGTACGCACGGACAGATTCTTTCAGCCTTTTGTTGCAAGCTGGTCTAGTTTATGGTCGCATTTAAGAGTCAAGTCTGCATAAACGCACGGTCCCAGGTGGACTTCCGCAAAAACGGCCAATGAATTTTGCCAAGAAAATTGCCCGGCGGGAGAATAGGTTTCATGGACACTTTCTTCATCATACCAATGTAAAAATCGATTCTTACTTTGAAAGTAACATCGAGAGTTACAAAAATGCTGTTTGAAGTTGCAAAAGGGTCTGGCTGAATTTTTAATATAAATTTCACTCTTGTTGCTTAAAAATTCTCCAAACACATAGATATCATTCCGAACTTGAAAAAAAGTAGATATGTGATATCTTATCTTATAAAATATTTGATATATTGAAAGATATCTTCTTTGTATCGAATAATCCTGGAAGTTCTTTATTTTAAGTTTTTTATTCAAATGTGTTTTAGGATCGATTTATGTCTTTTGTAAAAATGGGATAAAAAACTCTTTTTTTGTATTATTTTAGAAAATAATATTTTAGAATATTTTATAAAAAAGACAAATTTCAGGTAAGTTGAGAATAGCGATACCATTTTAGAAGTCTAACGATCGCGGTTCTAGAACATCGCGTACTATTCTAACGGATCCGATGGATCGAGCTATCGAATTATTGGCTGTTACTGAATTTTATCCTAGTGAAACAAACTTCGAAATCTCGAAAGACGGAAGTGTCTTGCGGTATAAATTAGACGTTAATTCACTCGCAAAATCAATAGAGAAGAGCTGATACTTTTCTCATTCCATTTCAGTAAATGTAACATGGATTATCGAGTGTCAATGAACATTAATGGAAAAGTACAATTCGAAAATCGATAGAGTTCTCGTAATTACACAAAAAGATGTGATGTCTTCATAACAAACTTTCCTCTAATTTAATTACGCGATTCTTAACATTTAAATTCTCTTGAGAGTGTAGCATTTTTAGAAAAACACGACTATTTAAATATGTCTGAGTCAGACGCGGAAGCAAAATTTTGAACACTCTTAATGTTTAGAAAACAATGTAAGATCCAAAAAAAAAGAAAAATTACAATAGCAAAATAAATTAAAGTTGCAATATTTTTATTCACATATTTTTATACATCTACTATACTGATAATATTAATTTATATTTTATTTAGAAATTTATTGATCAAGATATCAACAAACAAGTCTCATCTTGTTACCGTGAAGAAGTTATTAACAAATTACGCTAAAATTAGAAATATAAAGTGTTATTCGTGTGCGCGCGAGAACATAAAGCATGGCACAAGTTTCGATTCGTGTGTTACAAAATATTTTAACTTCCTGGAACTTTTGTTCCATCGCGAGATACTTGAGCTACAGTTGCTAAACAAAAGAATAAAGCATTGATATGATTGATGGTGCATTTTGTCAGGGAATCAGCAGATGTAGCTCGCAAGCTTTCGCTGAGTAATTCATCGCGCGTACTTTTATCCGATCAAAGTAGTACGAAAGTGAATAGCAAAAACAAGAATAATAAACATTGATGTGAGAAAAACACAAAAATGTTAATTGTTTGCTCGACAATTTTGTTTTTTCTTACAAAAAAAATGTTTGCGCAAAACGCAAAAACAGCAGTGCATACACATTGCTCGCGTCAGGAGCAGATCGTGAAAAAAATTAAATCATCGCGCGTTGCAAAGTTGCTATCTCTCAATGTAACACCGCATTCACGTTTCACACGTACGCTAACTCAATCAACGTGCAATCAATGCTCTCGTTCAGCTACTTCCTGAATGACCAGCTTATTCGTTTACTAATTATTTAAGTCATTTGATAAACTTGAAATGTTGACTATTGTGAGGCAAAACTTTGAAATTAATTTATTTAGTTAACTTAATTATTCGGATTTATTACTGAAATAACTATTTAAAATTATGTTATCAATTGAAATCACATTAACACAATAAATCTAAATCTTCTTTTAAAAGTCACAAAGAATAATGAAATGTAAATTTCACAGTCACCTCGATGAAAAGATACAGTCATTCAATCGCAAACTTCCGAATAAGTGCAAAGTTTTAGGCGTCCGCAGTTTCCGGATTGCGAGACGTTGTCTGTCCAGTCTTACCAAAGTCGACCAAGAAATTTGAGTTTTATGCTGGCTGTATACACCGGAAGACGAAGTTTCCGTTCTGTCTCTTATTTGATCCGCTTTGCTCGCAAACACTGCATCATGAAAGAAGAAACTGCCGCGTCACTTAAAAAAAAAAACTGCGATGATATATATAGCGTCTGTCGTTAACTGTATCTTCTTGTTTTTTTTTAGTGTTTGTGACAAAACAAACAATATGTAAAAAGTAATGTGTGCAGATAAGTTATAGAAAAAATGGTTAATAATGTTAAAATATATCCTTATAAAAAATATCAAAAAAGATTACTTAAAAAAACAAATATATTTCTACTGAGATATGTATACACACAACTTTTAGAGATGTAAATAATTTACATTCTCTCTCTTTCAACATATGATAATTGAAAACAGAATTTTTTTTCTAAATATCTGTTTTTTTTTTAAGAAAACTAATCTGCTTAAGTAATTATCAAATTCGTTATTTAATCTTGGTGTAGTATTGCGTATCGGAAAGCAGCGAAAAGATATTAATCCGCGTAATAAGCTTAACGATTAGCGCAGAACGCAAATTGGGAAATGTATGCGCTTAATTGCGCGTAATTACAAGCGCCATAAAGTAAGCGATAAATTAAATATTCCGTGGCGGAGCATTTTAAAATAATCTCGTTATCGAGCACACGCAAACACGCTTATATCAGCCGACAAAACGCAAGAGTATTAGAGAAGCACGATCGATTCGTATTATATGTAACAGCGCGACACAATTATGCGATAATTACGTATCTTGTGCGTGTCTATAATTAGTCCGTCACGCGTCGTCTAGATCCGATAGCGTAATTATTGGAATTTAAAGTCCGGATTATCTCTTTGATCGCTTAGCATGATGTACGCACACGTATAACGAATAACATCAAGATTGCAGTCCCGACACAATTTAATAAAGTAATTAATCGCTTCCGATAAGGGCGCGATTTTTGATATATTTCCGTTATCTTTCTTATTTATTCTCTTGTGACACTGCGGAAAGCCACCGTAATTATAAGCAATATTGATGTAACGCGTTTTAAAGATAGCTAGAATGAAAATGTTTTTTTAACATGTAAAACTAAATATCTCGCGCGTCAAGTAGCGTTTCGAGATAATTAAGTTGGTACCAATTACCAGCGCGGCACTTCCGAGATTTACTCACTCTCATTGCTCTCACTTATAAAATTATATTTGGTCCCGACGAGACGAATAATGACCACAGTTTCGCACGCAAAACATGTATCTCGCACGCGCGCAGAAACCGAAACAGCGGTCGAAGCCGAAGATGAGATTGATGCGGAGATTGGTGTGGCAAGAAGCAAAAAGTCCTCGCTTCCAAAGCAAAGAAGATAATTAGAGTGCGCTCGTAGCGCGGCGCACGGAAAACCATATTCCTGGCGATATTCGTTAAAACAACCGTTACGTGCTGATAGCGGCTATTAAGAGAACTTTCAGCCGTTGCGATTCAATTACTTCGCGTGTTTTAATTGCACCTGTCTATCCGCACGAGTCGAACCGAATATCTGTTCAAAAGTTCGTTACTACGAAGGTTACAATGTAAATGCCGTCGAGCGCAAATGCGTAAAAATCAAATAGTTAGAAAGATGGTTCGCTGTTGATATCTTTAATCGAATTGAAATTGCTTTGAGATTTCTCACAAGTAATTTTTCTAGAAGGACGTCAAAATTAACGTTCACTTATATACATGTGAGATGACTACTTGTCATCCTCACTCACAACATATATTGGTTCCATGCAAGTAGGTCACTTAATTAAGCAATTTGTCACAACGAGAAAAGACGCGCTCACAAAGAAAACACGCGCACTTTACAAATCTTGTTCTAATATAGGCGTCTTGATTCAATTTGTTGAAAACAACATGTCATTTTTTTTTGTTGGTGATCACGAGGGTTTGGAAAGATCTTCAAGTTCCTTCAGTGTTTCTTTATTCTTTTTATTTTGCTTTATTGTTTCTTCTCATTTCTCACCATTTTTCTTTTTCTCCTTCGCGCATCTTTCCTTCTTGTTTTCTTTCTGTCAGCTGGAGCAGTGTCTTTGAACGATAGTCTCAGTAATGAGGACAATTTCTTATGTCAAAGGTCACTGAGGCAAGAACGGAAAGTCTTCATTCTTCCGGCACGTTCTTCTCTCTTTTTCTACTACGGATTCAGAAGAGAAGAGAGTGTTGCCACACACACACACACACATAATAGAGAGAAATTAAATCGCCTTCTGGAAAATGATCAGAAACCTCTCGTTTAATACTTCGAAGTGCTTCATCTAGATCGAGATAGCCTCGAATTATCGTTTCATAAATCGGAGAAGAGTTGCGACCGTAAGCGATCTGCTCGGTGCTCGATGAAACGGTAAACCCGATGAGCACGAGCTTGCGGCAAATCATCAGTCCAATTAGAAAGTAATTATAGATTTTAATTCAGATTATTAAACGCGGGCGCAATATATCAATATATATAATGCGAATCATAATCGCATTGTATATCCGCGAGCGATAACTGTAACAGTTTATTCGTACAGTTTTGTATCTATTTCTATATAATATTGCAACGAACTCTAATGCGCAATAGTAAAACGCAATAGTATAGATATATAATAAAAGACAAATAGGTTTTATGAGTATCCAACTTGACAGAATTTTATATCAACTATTTAAACATAAATTATTACAAGTCCTCTAATATTAAATAATTCAAACAAAAATTAGAAAAAATTCGTTAAGTAATTTGTAGCTGTAAATAACTTTTATTTTACATGTGTTTTCTTCACGTCATGAGAGAGATGTGAGATTATTTTATCAATTCTGTGATAACAGCAAAGGTTATTGGAAGAGAGTTCGATATTACGATGTAAGAATTATATTATAAATATAAAGAAAAATATAAAGAATAGTAGAGGATAATCGCGCAATAATAAGAACGGCAAACGTACGTAAATTAACATCGTTAACCGCTTGGTACAATGTTTGCGATCGTTCTTACGATTCCGTTTCTACGTTCTCGGAGCTCTATTTGTCGGTATCCTCTGTTTGATCGTTTTCTGTAACAATAATAACCGCGCCATCGTCTTCTGCGTATCCTCTTCTGTGCGTTTGCTTAGCAATTAAGTCTGAGTCTCTGCGCGCGTTTAGGTCTTTGCGGCATTCAGAACGTTAACACAATGTCCCGCTTTGTTTATGATTGTATGTTCCAGCAAACAAAAACCCGTAAAAATATACGTAAACACAAAGCCAAGAAAAACAGTCGGGAAACAAACAACAAGTGAGATTATTTGTTGACTAAATCAACAAATAATTTTATGACACGTTTTTTAAAAACAACTGATGAAAATTTAGAGAAACGAAAATGTCGATAATCAAAAACAGATCGCAAATAATTAATTGAAATTTGAATGCTCTCAATAAAAGGCTGATGTTAAACAACTATTATACAGCTTGAAAACGCTGTTCTGAAGTATGTTATCGGCTGAAGTTCATTTAAGCAAATTGTTTTTATTTAGAATTTTCTAAGTCATTCAAGTGTAATAATATAATAACATTCGATCGAGAAATCGTTAGATAATAGTGATAATAATGTATTAAATGTATATAATATAGATAGTTTGTTATTTAAATTTTTCGATCACTGTATGCGGATGGTCTAATTAGTTAGATCAACATGTAAATCTCAAGGATAAACGGAACCGTCTCGAGGATAGCGCCCTGCGGCAGAGGTAGTTAATAAAACGGTCTTGCGACCTCTCCCCGAAATCCCACAGAGTAACGATCGTCTGTTTTGCGTTCGTGAAGCTCGTTGGCGAGGGACCAAAAATCATGTTATTCCCGCTTATAGTTTCATTAACCTCGAAACTCGGCAGGTACTTGGGAAAGTAAACGTTGTTTTTTTATTGAGATACACGGAAGATATGTAAAAAATATGTGTGTAAATGTGTATGTGTAATATAACTAACGTGATAAAGATGATCTTTTCAAGTTATTTAGTCATTTAGAAAGTTTGTCTCACTATATCCCATTTGTTCTCTCACGTTATCCTATTTCCAAGTTATTTTATTCTTTTCTTCTTATTTCATTAAGTTCTCGGCGACGTCCGAGCAGGAAACTTGATAACCAGAGAGACCGTCGGTGTTCGAACTTCACTGATACAATTAATATCTCGCGGCGCTTGTAAATGATACACTTTTGAATTTAATCTTTCTCTTGTTACGATAAACAACGCGATTAAGTTAGTGCGGTAAAAGACTGAGTTTTTCTTTTTTACCATAAACAAGATGTCAGTAACATGCAATTATACACTTTGCCTACTCTTTTTAAAACGTTTTTCATTTACAATTTCATTATATAAGAATATTGCAAATAGAAATATATTAAACTGTCAATAAAAATCTCACATTAAATAATAATTACCGACTGTTATCTCATATATGTGGAAAGCGACGAAATAAATTCTTATTTTAAGTTGAAAATTGCCTTTTCACATGCACACACACATACACATACACATACAGAGCTATATAAAATACTCGATCATTTTTCGATAACACTTCGTGCAGGTTTTGTAATTTTGCGGATGAAATTGCAGATCGAACTACGTCACGACAAAAGAAACTCAGGACACAAAAAAGCCACAATTGCTTTATTTAATTGGCGCTTGTAGAAGATCATTATTTTATCGTCACGGATATCTCTTTATATGAGTCCATGTGAAAAAGAAGAGAGATAGAGAGGAGGATAGTCAAAACCAGTTCCGAATACGGAGATAGGATTGGATTGCAGGTGTACGCTGCGGTGTGTAGTCAGCATTACTCGCTCCGAGCACTGTCAGCACCTCCCCTAATCGTCGTTTTTGTCACCGTACCATTTCTTTTCAGTTTTCTTACACGAGCTCGATTCTTCGCTACCTCAATGTCCTTTCAGCCGTCAATACCATATATTTTCCCTATGTTTATATTTGCAAACTCGAATACTAGCTTTGTTTCATGATATATATTATCGCTGTTTACATTCTGAACTTGTCACTAATGTTTTTTGCTTCTTTAAGGAAAAATCTGCTGGTCGCCGAAAATTACCTAAATTACGAATGCAAACATAATTTCGGAATTATAAATGTCTTTATATATACAACAAAGCGTATTAAATATGAGACTAATTTACCAATCTATTTGTATCTCTTACTAATAATTATTGCACGATAATTTAATGGGAAAAATTAGATGTTTATTTCGAATGTTAGATAATAACAGAGGTGAGATTAAATCCAAAACCGATAGTCGATTTAATTGAAACCTCAGACAGTTATTTCAAAATAGCAAATCAATAAATATTGGTTATTCAATATATAAAGCAAGTAATAATAATAGCGCAAATTATGCCTACTTATTTATTCAAACTCACTCTCTTCTGAAATCTTAAAAAAAAAAAGATGAAACAAAAGAACATGAACGCGGCTTCGTCGATCCTACGTAATCCCGAGAGCTATCTTTCTTCTTCCCGCGCGCACAAAAGAGTCGGGAAGCTTACCTGAAACAGAAAAGATGACGAAATATTAATAACGCTCGTAAAGTTTAGTGGCGGTATCGTGTCATGCTGCTTGATCTTATAAATTTTCTGACTCTCGAGGAACACAATACAAGCGAGTTAACGTTAACGCGGCTTGCCACGGATGAAATATAGAAGAGAAGTGTCGCGACAGTGTCGTAGCAATTTCGTCGATGACTCCGAAACCAATAATGCATATTATATCTTTGATATATACTTAGTCTTCCCTATGCCCACTCAGACATGCAAGAATATTTATCATCGTTTTATATTCGAGTCACGTTCAGCTTAATAATTGCTTAATAGTAGACTAATAACAGCTTAATAGTAGACTATCTGCGCGCGTTGTTCGATTAATTACATATAGATATACTTCTCTCTCTTTAATAGCTCGGAAAATGCAGCAAAGTGCAGCAGTTAAGATGTTGTAATTAATCGTGCGATTAGTCAACAACTGACAATTTTTCTCTCGTCGTAATCCTATCAATAGATTATCTCTGTTCGCCATGATGACGTAAATTCCATGACGTTCAAATTTACATAAAAAATGCTCTGGTGATTTTCTGTTCCAGAAATCAAAGGTAATGGTCAATGTACAATTAGTAAACATAATTAACACAAATAAACAACAAATATATCGATATTTATTTTTTTGGCATCCAGAAAATCAAGTATAAATTGTATCATCGATAGAAATGTTAACGAATATAATTGCTTACAGTTTATTGTATATATATAAAGAAATATAATACATATATATATTAATTATATTAACACCGGCCCAGTGGTCTCGCGGCCTCAGTGCGAGGCCGCGAATGGGAAGTCCCGAGTTCGAATCCACACCGTCGGATTTTTCCGGGCCGGTCTCTTTCTAAATCGAGCTTATCGATTGAAAAGCGAACTAAATCGGGCCTCCGAATGGATCGTGGATATAGGAGTGTTGAAAAAATATTGTAATCCTGAAAGAAATCAATTAACCTTCCTTTATCCTTTATTAATTATATTAACACAATTATAATTTAATAAGCTTAATAAGCTTAAATAATGCGCATATTTATTATGTGATTGCTAATTCATAAAATTCTGAGAAGAATCGGACATCCGAATCGAATATGCGAACAAAATTTGTGTATTAGAACAAAGGCTATGAAAGCGGCGCTAGCAACTCCGAGAGTTGCGATGCAAATCTTACGCGAAGAGCCAGCCAACTCCGCGAAATTGAAGTAACCTTCCGGCGATTTCTCCGCCGTATCGCCTACGAGAATTGCAAATTCGCGCGAGAACGGTGAGAGGATGAATTTGGTCCGTCGACGTTGACTGCTAGATGCTTTGAGAGACTTCGGCTGAGGTCGACACATCGAAATAAAATCCGAACATAATTCACTGATTTCTCGCTCAGAAAGAAATATATATCTACGCGCAATCCGAGAAAACTGTTAAAGATTAACGCGTAGAAATGATATAAGAATAATTTAAATTCATTAGTCATGAAGATATTAATCTTCGAAATGAGAGAAGTCTGGCCAAAACTAAATTGGTAGAATTTCTTGCAGAAGAAAAAGCACCTTCAAACTCGTCAAAAACCTGTTGTTAATCCGAGTTGATTCGGTAGAAGTTCGGAGAAAGTACTATTTTCGTGTTACGGCGGCCAAACACAGAGAAGGGCCCGGGTACTCATACCGATACTTTCCGCTTCGTTATTAACGCAGCACGCCTTTAGTTTTTCAGCGTAGTGAAAAGCCCTCTCGTGTTTCCACTCTTGCCGCTGTTTCGAGAGACGAGCGAGCGCTGAGCGTTTTCGGCTCTCGAAAAGCAGAGACAAGCACAAGTGGTAGATGATGGTGGTAGCGCTGGTGCACCGTCATTGAGGGGGTTGCGGTTCGCAAAATCGTGGATCAGTGAAGAAGTGAACTACGAGGAAGGAATGTAACGCCGAGATCTCCACTTGAACTATTTCCACCTCAGATCTCTACTTCGCCGCCAGGTAGGGTGCCAGTTGCGAAAAACGAGAAAAATTGGGAAACGTAAGAGCGGAAGAATTTAGAAGTTGACATGGACTGACAGGACACAGATGACTTCATAATTTTAATGATTTTTACTTGTTACTTACAAGTTGAGATAAGTGTAAAATATAAACGTTGTCACATGGATTCTGTGTGTTCTCAATTTCAAATAACATTAAATCACTTGAAAGATTATATATCTATGTATATTTCTCTCAAATGTCAAAAACGTAAAGTTTAATTACTGTCAGATTATGTTTAATAATAATAATAATAATAATAATAATAATAATAATAATAATAATAATAATAATAATAATAAATTCTGCAGAGCAATTGTATTCTTTAAAGTTCCTATCATGCCGTCACACATGTACGTCTACACGTTGATCTTTACTACTGAGGCTTCTGAGCAATGAAAGTAACTTGCAAGTTGCAAACGAAAGATTTCTCTGCGAATACATACTTGATCAAATTGTTTTCATCATATTAACGAGAGAAAACTAAACTCCCTGAAGGAGTCTTTAGCAATACCCACACTATTTCGTATATATCGAAATAATCTCGTCTTTTCCAGCCGACACGAAATTGCGTCGTACATCAAAGAGAGACTGAGAGAGGAGAGAGAGATTCACGTTCCTGGTAATCCGAGGATCAAGGCGACCCGAACAAAATTACACGAGCCCATAAATCTCGGCGCATAATGCGACGAAATAATAATGACAATGGAAACTTTCAACAATAAGGCAGCCCCGGAGGACAATCGTATTGAAAACAGTGGAAGCGACCCGCGTCACAATGAGCGGCCGTCTTACGCGCGACACCGAGAGGATAATTATTGGCCTCGTTAGTCGAGCACCTGTGGCCGATTGCCGGCCACTCGACGGGGTCAATAGTTCCGCCACGTTGTTGTTTGGCGCCTTATTTCGTGGTTGAACGCGCGGTGTCAAAGGGGATTCACGTTTATGCGCTCACGAAACTTTCGGCGACGTCTGCTTTTTAACGAGGCGTCTGTAACGCTCCCGAGGAGAAATATTACAATTTTAATCAGCCCGTGTGCGCAAGTAATAACTAATAACACTTAAAAGAGCGCCAGGAAGTTCGCTCGCGCACAGTCGCGCGCAGTCGGCTTCGATCGCGTTCGTAACTGTGAACTCTTCTAATAGTATTTCATCCTTCTCAATTGAATTTCTCTCAAAATACTTTCCGCTTTGATGCATTTATCTGCTCTTGAAAATGTACAAGTTTTTCAATAACTATAGAATATTTTATTAGGTTTTTTTTTTGGTTTTTATTTAAATAAATATCGGATATAGTAAAAGCCAAAGAAGAAACATACAACTTCTGGAAACAAAAATGTTTCATTTGCAGCACGTTTATTTTTATATTTTATAAAAATATAAAATAGAAAGAAATCGTTAAAGAAATCTTAGATTCATTGTTAATAAAATGAAAAAAAAAAAGATTAATAAGAATGTAACAGTTACATCGCTTCGATCAAGAAATAATATCGTAAAATGCAATCAAGTTTGACTGACATTGCTTAATTTCATCGCTGCAATACTAAATTTATCACGGCAGGTCGTAATGGCGATAATGATTTCCTTTGTCGCACTAAACACAATGATTTGCTCGTATTCATCACAGTTCCCGTTCTCAGAAAAGAACGGGGATAATATTTCGCACCATAATGGCTGCTTCGCTGTGTGTGAGCACTCTATGACTTCTTTTCTATGATCCAATTATTATTTACCTTCTTCGTCCCGTTCTCTTCGTTTTCGTGCGCGCGTCGAGAATAAAATTCAATGGAAGTATTATTCAAGACTCGCGCACAATGAAAGAATATCAATTCTTTCGTTTGTCCACTGCACCGAGTCTCTCCTGCCGCCTTGTCTTGAACAATACTACAGACGAGGAGCAATTCAATGCAGATTCGGGCGAATTGCTTCCGGTGCAGTCCATCGAAATGAGAAAATTTCTGCGAGAGTTTCTTCGTCAGCTAGTAGATTTATTCGAAAATCGTGGGCTATCGTTAAATTTCTTTTCAGCGATTCGCAGAGAAAAAGAAAAAGAGAGAGAGAGAGAGAGAGAGAGAGAGAGAAAGAGACAAATTTTATTTTATTGTGGATTTATAAATTTGCATAGCAATATTGCTTCTTTGTACATTTTTTATTTCTTTAAAGAAACATTTC
>QVOB01000388.1:0-19427 GCA_014839585.1 Pseudomyrmex concolor | reverse complement strand
ATATTTTTTTATGACTGTAATATAATCTACAATGTATTTAATCATCGAAATAAAAATGATTTTTTTGCTATTTGTTTTTATAGTTTATAGAAAGTTGTGTTTCATAATTAAAAACATACTGTGCATAAAAACATTAACAACAGTATGTAATAATCTTTTACGTATAATAAATATATAAATATATATATAATACAGGGAACATAAAACAACACAAACTTATAAAACTTCTCTACCAAAATAGAAATGTCAGGAGACGATGTCGTGTTTGTTCTTTTCATAAAATACGTCGAGAAACTTTTTATATGTGTAAATCTTGCGAATCTTCCCCAACATCTTGAAGACTGCTTTCAAGCATATCATACAAACAAACAATACTCTAAGTATCACGCCAAATGTTTAACTTTATTAATAAAAAGTTTATAAATATATAAAAAATGCAAGAAATCATATTATTTTTTAAATTTCAGAAGCGTGTATGAACACAACTTCTATCACATAAAGGCATGAGAGAAGGACTAAATTTAGGAGTAATAATTTAATAAACATAACTTTGACAAATGTTTATTTTTATAAACTTTAATATAGTTAATTATTAAATAATATATTTAATTTAATAAACATAACTTTGACAAATGTTTATTTTTATAAACTTTAATATACTTTATTTATTTTTATTTTTTTATAAACTTTATTTTTATAAACTTTAATATACTTTAAACTTTAATATACTTTATACATACTTTAATATATTTTAATATATTTTTATACTTCAATATACTTTATATTTGTTTTTATTCTTTAATATATTTTATAAATATACTTTATAAATATACTTATAATATAAGTGACAAAGTTATGACAAATGTTAATATAAATATTTAACTTTATAAATAAAGTTGAGAACCGCTGCATGATGAAAAGATAATTGCATGTTAAAAAATGTAAATTCTTATTTATAAAAGTAATCTCTCTTTCTTTGCTCAAAATTTCATTAAAAATCATCAAGTGGTTCAAAAGTTAGAGCAGTTTATTTGAAATAACGTAAATACGTGAATTTCGCCCGTACCCGCGTCATGTTTTGCTCTAACAGCCCTGGCATCAAGGTGTTAATATACATGCCCACGCATACATGTATCTTTTGTTTTTAAAGTGTTAGATTTTTTATGGTTCGGTTTTTTTATAAAATATAAATGTACTTAATAAATACTAATTAGTAACGAATAAATTCTCTTTTATATTACAATTGTGGATTTTTTAAATGTGCAACCTTTGATACCATTCCGATTCTTAACTTTCTTTATAAACTACATAAGAACAGATTAAAAGACAAACTAAATAAAAAATGCTAGTAAATATCTTTTGTGGTAATATACATAGAAACAACAAACAATCTTAATAAAAGATCTTAAAAAATCGGAGCATAAAAATAAATATTTCGTCTTTGTTACTTTTCGCTAAAAAATGCAATTTTGCAACTTTGCTCGCTCTCGCTACAAACTGAAACTTTGCCCCTGTACGCGCACTGCGTATAATGTTACATACCGATAGATTTAATAAAAGATCTCAAACAAATCGAACATAAAAATATAAATATTTCGTCTTTGTTACTTCTTGCTAAAAAATGTAAATTTTGAAATTTTGCTCGCTCTCGCTACAAACTGCAACTTTTCACCTGTATGCGCACTGCGTATAATGTTACCTACCGATAGATTGTGAATTGTTAGCATGCGCTTTACAAGATATTGTATTATGTATAATGCACGTAAATAATATGTAGATATGAATACAACTTTAAATATAAAAATGAATATTAAGTCTTTATTACTTCACGCTTAAACATGCAATATTGCAACTTTGCGCATATTGCGTATAATGTTACAAATACGCATTTAGCAATTTGTTTTGCTGACATCAGCATTTTTTTATTTAATATATATTAAGATTATGTTACTTTAATACGAGGTCAAATCAAAGAAATCTGATATCCATATGAACACAAAAGTGAATATTATAGTCTTTGTTACTTCTCGTTTAAAACAAAAATGCAACTTTGCAACTTTACGGGCGCTGCATATAATGTTACATACCGCGGCACCGAAATAAGTATGTACAAAATTACACAGTTTCCTATAAGAATGAATAACCAAAAATATGTACAAACTACATGTTTTATGTAACATATATGAGGAACATCAACTAGTAGTACTAGTATGTACTTTTTTTTACTGCAGTAATATGCACGATATACTTTTTTAATGTTGTGCAACAATATGGCGACTTTTTTTATGTAACATATATGAGGAACATGAACTACTTACCTTGACGAGATTAACCTTGGAACACGCACCGGGTGTCAATATGACACCAGACTGTTTTTCTCTTTTCTACACTTTTCCCTACAGCGTTATCTATGGTCCCGAGGGAATGTTTAGAGGTTATACTAAAAGTCTATACACTTGCCAGCCTCAATCGCTTTCAAACAACCGAAGAAAAGCTATTTTAATTTTTTTATTTTTGGGGTCATATTGACTCTTGTGCGGGTTAACGTAAGTTTTTTATGAACATATAAAAAAATAACATTTTGTGCTCAGTAATATATTTAGGTAAACAAGTGTGTTTTCTCATAAATATTAACATTTTTGTTAAGATAATGATATTTTATGTACAATTATATTAATATTTGTATAATTCTAGGCCAAAAACAAAGTTCGTGTCTTAGTCAAAGTAGAGTAATTAATATATTTTATTAATATATTTACAAATAATAATTAATATATTTATGTATATTTAATTATATTGTGCTTTATATGTATTTGTATATTAAAAACCTAGATATATTGCGGAAAGCATTTTGTTCAAAAATCAGTACTCTTCACTGTATAAAATAATTATACTTTTTGAAAGAACACGTTACGACGTATTTTTTTTCTTAACATCTAATGTCTTTTTTTGATCAAACCGTAGTTTAAAAGTGTTGAAACTCATAAATTTATTTTTGTTTTTAATCATTAAAAAAATGGTTTTTTCTGATTTTCTCAAAAATTTGTCTTTATATTTTTGTTCCTAATAATTTTGTAACTATATAAAACAGTTTTTAACATAGATATTCTTAAACTAGAAACTCTAACAAAATTCTAGATATGGTAAGTTTAAATCTGTTCAGTTTTTAACAAGTTACAGCTATTTGAACTTTTGTGGAGTTACCATGATCTCCTGTGCGGGTTTATGGAACTTTTTTTTAGGGTACGTGTTCTAGGGTTAACATATGCTGCTACGGTTTGATGGCCTAGAGTGGAAAAGATGGAGACACAAGAAACCTGCTAAAAAGCCTACAAGGTAACTACCTAAGAGCTGCAGGATCTATGAAAATAACACCAACAGAAGCGCTGGAAGTAACGCTCTGTATTCTTCCTATAAATCAACTAATTGTCAGTGCTGCCAAACTCACAGCATACAGACTAAAGTATCAAGGGAAGTGGAGACAATTTAGAATGGGTCACACCAAACTCGGGTTTCTCTACAAATTTCCGTTCACACTGAAGCAAGATAGAATATCCAGAATATATCAAATAGACAAATCGTTTTCCATAGGGTTAAATGGAGTAATAAAAACTTACAGATCCAACCGGGTGTGGATACGTGGTTCACCAATAAATCTGGAACAAATGGCCGCTTTGGAGCTGGCATATATTGTCCAGGAAACAATCACAGGAAGGTTTTTCTTTCTGGGTAAGTTAGCCACGGTCTTCCAAGCGGAGGTCTTAGTTATCTTAAAATGCGCAAGAAAAAGACCATGAGTAGGTAGATCCATACGGATTTATACGGACAGTAAAGCCGCTATAAGAGCCCTTGCTAAGATCACCACTGAATCAGTAGTTTAGAACTGTATGCAAGCTCTGGACAGACTGGGAGATCATAACAAGATCATACTAATCTGGGGTAACCGACTATCAAGGTATCCACGGCAATGAAGTAGCGGACGGCTGTCAAAGCTAAGCACTTTAAAGAAATCAGCTAAACCAAAAAGTCGGCGTCCTCTTTATCGTAGAGAAAATTCATATTAAGGACTGTCTGAAGCGAAAGCACCAGGACTTCTGGAAAAAACTAAAGAGTTGTCGCCAGGCCAAACTCCTAATGACTTAACCATTGCCAAGCAGGGCTAAGGAACTACTAACCATGGATAAAAACAGATTAAGAATAAGTATCGGTCTTCTCACTAGACATTGGGTCTTTAAGGCACATTTGTATAATGGCTTTGGCCGAAGAAAAAAACTGCAGACTATGCAGCGAGAAAAGGGAAGACAGCGCACACATGCTTAACATTTTAAACTTTGTGTATCTGCTATGTATCTGAAATATAAAATGCTGTGCGGAAACTCTGGCTGGCATTAAGTCCCCCTCTCCCCGGGGGAGTCGTTACTGGCTCCCTGCCGGGGTCGGGGGACACCGGCCGGACCGGAGTGGTACGACGTTGGGGGAGCCGGCTCCCTCGTCAGTCCTCTATCCCGGTAGGAAAATGCCCGTAAGGACGGCGGTAGCCCTGGGTTGGTACCGTCCATCCCGGGGAACGTAACCGTCTACCGCTGAGGACCGCGACAGGCCAGGGTGGGGGCCCCAGCCTGTCCGGCACGCGATCCCAAGATGAAGCAGCGTGGTGGCGTGTGTCCCACCACGTTTCCAATAATGCCTCTCTATATGAAGGGAGGTTTCCTCCCCTCCGACTGTGAACGCCCGAGGGAGAGCCCCGGCAGTGTCTCACAGAGGGGCTCTCCTTCTCAACGGGCTGATTAGGCACACCGTGGCGGGTTTTAGTGGGTAACCCTCTTCCCTTCTCGCAGGAAGGGGGAGGGAGTCCCACATAACCTTGACTCTCCCTCAGGGTCAGGGTATCCATAAAAGATTTTTCCCACGTAAAAAAAAAAAAAAAAAAAGATTGGAGGCGGGACCCGGGCGACTTTCCCCCATCTTGGTGCCCGGGCTCAGTTCCGCGAGGATCCGAGGGGCTATGCCGGCGGGGACTTCAGTCTCCGGTAGGGCTTCCTAAGCCGGCCAGGCCCTCGGTGAGCAGACAAGCTAAGAGGGGAAATAGGGGAAGGAAAACCTCGATCTCAAACTCGGGCAGGGCGGGCTCGTGACTCCTGTGTGGGGAGCCGCCTTAGGAGAAGGAAAACTCCGAAATCAAACCACACCACTCTTATTTTATGATTTGGAGTCCAGTGGAAGTGACGTACCGGGCCAGGGTGTTCGGACATCCAGGGCCCGGCGTGGGGAGACACGGATTCCCCCTCGTCGTCATCAAGAGACGGGCTTTCTAGCGCCTGCCCCGCTAGGGCGCTAGATGAAATCGCTACAGCGAAGGACTTCGAGTCCGATGCGCGGTCTTCCGTATCGGGCTACAGAGTGGTACGCACGTACGCGCGTCTGCGCGCACGCCAGGCGCAAGAACCCGCCGGCGCGACTGTCTCTGGGACGTCACAGGATGCCTCAGGCGGCGAGTCGCAGACGGCATTGCAGTCCCGTCCGCTTGCGCTCCTGGACTCGGGATTTGTCATCCCCGAGGTCCGGGACAGCTCGACGGACGACGACGCGATGATCGTCGAAGACGATCTGGGGAATTGCGACTACAATCCCTCTCTCTCCTCTGCCGCTACCTCCGCACGCAAGCGGCGCGTGATGGCAAAAAAGGCGGAGACGAAGAAGAGAGGCTATCCCCGGACCACCGGGGACTATGTTGGCCTCGCTAAGGCCAAGGAGCGGCTGGCGGCCGCTTCCCGGGCGCGTCTGGAGGCTCGCGCGGAGAAAGACTTTCTCCGGACCGCGGGGCGCCTCCGCGACTTTGGGGGACTTCTCCCTGACGCGCCTCTGGATGAGAGGTCGGCCAAGTCACTGACTCGGTCGCAGCAATCACAAAAGTAGTCACGACGTCGCGCCGCCTCAAGGATACCTATGTTAGGTACCTTAAACGTGGCGGCGTCGACGATTACGGAGACGATGAAGGTCCTGTATTACAGGGCCCTCGGATCCAGCGTGGGGGACGTGCCCCCCTCCTCCGCCACGGGTCCCGACCCGAAAGTGGCGGAGGAGCTGTGGGAGTAGTACGGTAAGCTCCGCTTGGAGCGCGCCGCACTGAAGAGGCAGCTGGCGAGCCTCGCATCTCGGCTATCTGAGCTGGAGTCTCGCCGGCCTGCGGCCGGCGCAGGCTTGCCTTCGCGGGCGGCGAACTCCGGTGTGGTCCCGGAGCCCGTCGAGGACCTGCTCCGCAGCTTTGCGGAGCAGGTAGAACGGAGATCGGGGGAGCGGTTCGCCGCTCTGCAGGGAAAGCTTACTCTTCTTCGGGGAGCGGTTTGCCCCTTTTCACCCCTCTCGGGACGTTCCGCCGACCGCTGGGCCGTCGCGCGCCCGTGTGACACGGTGGCCCCTGGCCCTGCGCCGGGTGAGCCCTTGTGAGCTCAGGTAGTTGGACTTTAGGCCCGGCGGAGTACCCGCAAAGCAGCTCGGGGTGGACTGGCTCTCCCGGGTCCTGAGGGGGTCGTGCAATCCGGCTCTGCCTCCGCGGCTCTCCCTCGAGGGCAGCGCCCGCCGGGGAGCCGGGTGGGTGTGCTGGGCCGTGCCCCTGCCCGGGCGGCCGTCTTGCTGACGGTCGAGCCGGGTGAAGGCCAGAGCTACTCGGCCGCCATGCGCCGTGCCATGGCGGCCGCTGATCCCAAGGCACTTGGGATCAAGCCCGCCTAAACGCACTTGGGCTCTTGGGCCGGCTACGGGGGAGGTTGGAGGGTACAGGTCCGGACCTGCACCCTGAGACCCGGTTCCTTTGGGAACTGCTTGGTCTGGGTGGGGGACGCCTTTATGGTATAACCCTCCTATCTTGGATGGGAGGGCGGGGGCTTGGCGGGTAAGTTTGGGGACTTACCTGCCATTGCACAAGCCTTCCGGGCGGGGTGGCTGGAGGGAGCTATGGCCCTCCTTCCAGCCACAAACAGGGTAATCCTCCGCAAGGCCATGGCTGGAGCCGTCTCGGTTTGGGGGAGACTCTCCGAGAAGTTATGCCTTACCGGCTCCCAGGGGGTTCCTCCATTAAGTTCCAGCGGGTGGCCATCAAAGAGGTTTTAGTGGATATGCCCCCGTCGGGGTGAGTCCCACATAACCCCAGCCCTCCCCTGAAGGGCTGCGGTATCCATAAAGGATTTCCCCTTGTAAAAAAAAGAAGGTTCCCGGATTTCCCCCATCTTGTCGTGGTGCCCGGGCTCAGTTCCGCGAGGATCCGAGAGGCTATGCCAGGGAGATTTCGGTCCCTGGCAGGGCTTCCCAAGCCGGACAGGCCCTCGGTGAGTGGACAAGCTAAGATGGGAACTAGGGGAAGGAAAACTCCGATAAAAAACCCGGGCAAGCCGGACTTAGCTAGGTTAAGGCAACCAGCCTAGGTGAAGGACACACGAAATCAAACCAGTCTTATATACCATGGAGATGTTACATAAGGAAGAGCAGTTCTTACCGGATCAGGTCGTTCGGACGGCCAGATCCCGGCACGCGGGGGATATCCCGGGGATGTCCCGGTTCCCCGCGCGTCGTCATCCGACGACGGGCTTGGCGTTTCCTGCACCGCAGGGGAGGCGTCAAACAATGCGCCTGCGAAGGCCTGTGACCTCCAGTCACAGGCGATGGAGCTGGGAAGTCCTCTTGTTTCCCCCGTTAGCCGAGCGTGCGCGACCAGTCCCGTCATCAGGATTCGTCGTTGCGCGTTGTCCGTACCCAGGTTTCTCTGAGTGCCTTCGGACAGTGAGGAGGAGGCAGCGGCCGGCTATCAGGCGGCGGATTTGTCCGTCCCAATAGCTCGTGAGAGCCTTCGGGCCCCTCTGCCAAAGGACAGCTCCGATGAAGCTGAAAGCGACATCGAGGCGAAGTCCAAACAATCGGAATCGAAACAATCACGTGTGTCGACCATCGACATCACGCTTCGTCTCTCCGCCCCCTCGCAGAAGCGAAGGTTTGTCGAAGGAGATTCGGGCGAAGGCAGCGACGGCCCCCCGATCCCAAAGGTTCTCCGCGGAAGTACCTCGCGACCCTCGCTGGCTACAAAAAAGGCGTGGAAAAAGGCGGGGCAAACACAGCCGCGATCCCAGCCACAGGAAAAGTGCGCTCACGGACGCACCCTCGGAGTGGTAGCCCAAGCCGCTCAGCCCCGGAAGAGGGACATGCCCTACTCCACGGGCAGGAAGGTTCTTCGTAAAGCCTACCGCGCTCTGGAAGAGAAGCTTGCCCGCAATGACCAACGACGCGCGGAGGAAGAGCTGGCCGCGAACCCCAAGGCAACTCGCATGCTTACGTGGTCTACGCCACGTCGGTCACAGTGGCTCCCGGCCGGGCGGCGGACTGTAGTGCGGATGTCCCGACCGAACCGGTGACCCGGGATTTTCCGACCGGATCCTCGATCTCGCGGTCAAGTGAGCGTCGTCGGTGCGAGCAATGGTGACGTCCTCGTAGCATCTGAAGGGCACCTTCATCAAGAGCCTTAACATGTCCGCTGACGGACTCGAGGAGACCGTCCGCCTCCTGGCGGAAAGAGTGAAGGGCGGCGGAGATGTCGAGCGTCTCCGCACGCTAAACGACCGCATGATTCGCGATATCACCACAATGCGGGACGAGGTAGCGGCCTCTCGCGCTGCCCGCGTCTCCGCGGAGGCGAAGGTCGCAAAGATCGAGCGCGAAAATGGGAGCGTCCCGTTTGCCCACGTTGCGATTGCCCACGAGTTGCTTTTGCCAACGTTGCGATTGCCCACGAGTTGCTTTTGCCCACGTCGCGATTGCCCACGTTGCAATTGCCTACGTTGCGATTGCCCACAGTCACTATTACTCACGTTGCGATTGCCCATGTTGCTTTTGCCCAAACCGTCGAGTTACGGGTTCGTGGCCTCGACGACTCAATCACTCCGGATGAAGTCAAGGATGCCATGGTAGCTGTTGGGGGTTGTCGGCCGACCGATGTACAGGTCGGCCGAGCTCGCGCTTTCCCCAACAGACTATTCACGGCATGGATCCGGTGCCCGATCGCCATGGCGCGTAAGATAACGGCCACCGGATCCCTCACCGTAGGCTGGGTGCGCCCGCTGGTGGATGGTTTAGACCGCCGGCCCCTACAGTGCCTTCGGCGGGGTCACGTCATGTCGACGTGCACCTACACCGCGCCGGAGGAGAACAGGAGAGGCCGGTGCTACCGGTGCGGCGACCGCACCCACCGGGCCGCGGAGTGCACGTCGGCGCCAAAGTGCCCGCTTTGCGCCGACCTTGGCCGCCCCGCGGCCCATCGTTTGGATGGCAAGACCTGTGCCCCGATTCCCCGCAAGAGGAAACAAAGGGCGCAGAAGCCCGCCGCCGGGGATGGATCCCAACCAGCCTCAGTAGTAGCCCTTGCTGCCGTTCCAGGACCATCGACGGCAACGGAGAGAGCCAGCCAGCTCCCAGCGAGTAGTGCCCTGGAGGAGGAGACGGAGGTGGAGGCGCCACCAACGCCATAGAGTCCTTCCTCCTCCAGTGCAACCTAAAACACGCTCGCGGGGCCCAGGATCTGATGATCCAAAGCCTCGCAGAGCTGGATGGAGTGCTGGCTGTTGCGGCCGAGCCCTACAACGTCCCCGACCACGACGAGTGGTCGGGGTCGGAGGACGGCTCGGTCGCAGCGTACTTTCGGTGGGGCAGTTCGTATGAGTTCTCTGTCTTCTCTCTACTGGAGAGGAGCAAGGGACTCGTTGTAGTAGAATGGAAGGAACTTGTGGTCGTTGGGAAGTACTTCTCATCCACGAGGCCCTTCCGTGAGTTTGAGGTGTACCTGGGCGAGCTCGAACTAGTTATTCGCCGTTACCGAGCTCGCCCGATACTTGTCCTGGGAGACTTCAACTCCAAGTCCACGACTTGGGGCTCCCCCAGGACGGACGCCAAAGGAAGGGCTCTTGAATAGTGCATGGCGGCTTGCGGCCTCGTTGTGCTCAACGAGGGCTCGCAGCACACGTGCGTTCGACGAGACGGAGGATCTATCATAGATGTGACCTTCTCCGTCCGCCGTGCGCCGTGTCCGAATGGACGGTCAGGGAGGATCTGGAGACTCTCTCCGATCATCGTTATATCACGATGAGAGTCTCCCCGCTCCTTGCCCGCCTTCGGGGCTGCCATGGGGTGAGAAAGACATCTCAGTCCCAGGGGTGGGTCCCTTCCGACAACTGGACCCACAACTCCTGTCTGCCGCTGCTTAAGTCGCGGCGTGACCAGCTCCACCGGCCGAGCCGCGAGACCTCCGAGCAGAACTTCGGTAGTTCCGGGAGACGCTAGTCGCGACACAGCGATGCCACGCTCCCGTGGGTCGCCGAATCGGAGGTCGGTGTACTGGTGGACCGATGAGATCGCGAATCTTCGGATCGCGTGCAGTCGGTCCAGAAACCAGTACACCGCGCCCGTCGTCGGAAAACTGGCGACGTGGCCGCACGAGCAGCGGAGGCGTGCGAGGGGTACCGCCATCGTTAAGGCAAAGTCCCAAGCGTGGACGGAGCTCATATAGACTTTCAACGCAGACCCGTGGGAGCACCCATACTGGCTTGTCATGGGCAAGCTTCGCCCGTGGACGCCCCCGCTCACCGAGAGCCTCGACCCCCAGCTCCTAGAGAAGGTCGTATCTACCCTCTTCCCCGGCGGGAGAGGAGATTGGTAGCCTGAGTTGGATCACGTCGAGTGGTCCAACGCGTTGGGGGTCACAGAGGAAGAGCTCTGCCGGGCCGTCCGTCGGATGACGCGCAAAAACACTGCGTCAGATCCCGACGGCGTGCCCGGCAAGATGCTGGGCTTTGCCTTCGGACAGAGTTCCCTGAGAGACCGCTTCAGGCAGATCATGACCGACTACCTGAGGACTGGATGGTTCTCCCCTGAGTGGAAGAGGGCCAACCTGGTCCTGCTCCGGAAAGGAGGTAGGCCTGCGGACTCACCGTCCGCGTACCGGCCGATCTGTCTGCTCGACGAGGCGGGCAAGCTCCTCGAGCGCATTATCGCTTCGCGCCTCGTCGAGCATCTGTCGCGGGTAGGCTCCGACCTGGCCGACTGCCAGTACGGATTCCGTGAGGGACGCTCCACGGTGAACGCCGTACTGCGTCTACGGTCCCTCACGGACGCGTCGGTCAGGCAGAGGGGACGTTGGCGGTATCACTCGACATCTCCAACGCCTTCAACTCTCTCTTTTGGGACAGCATAGGGTGGGCCCTGGATCATCATGGGGTCCCGTCCTATCTGCGTAGAGTCCTCAAGGACTACTTTTGCGGCAGAGCGATCGTGTATGTCGGCCGGTACGGATCACCACACCGAAAAGGAATGTGTCGCGGGGTTCCGCAGGGGTCAGTCTTGGGCCCCTTGCTATGGAACCTCAGGTACAATGTGGTGATCCGGGCTGCCTTCTCCAGGTGCCTGAGCGTCATCTGCTACGCGGATGACTCTGGTCGTGGCCTCTGGAAAAGATTGGATCAGGACCAAAGTGTTGGCACCGAAGTTGGCACCAATTGTGTTGTTGGCCGCATTGAGGGACTGGGTCTAAAGGTAACCGTCCACAAGACGGAGGCCATGTGGTTTTATGGCCACTGTCGGGGACATGGCCGCCCCCGCGACTCAGTCTCAAGGTAGGCGAGGCCCGGGTCGAGGTAGAAACTACCATAAAGTACCTTGGTATCTACCTCGACCCGCGTTGGCGCTTCGGGGAGCACTTCTCCCGCTTGGCTCCTAGGGTTCGGCACGTTGCCAACGCGCTTGCGCTCATACAGCCGAACCTCGGAGGCCTGAAGATGAAGGTCCGCCGTCTCTTCGCAAACGTGGTCCACTCGGTGGCCCTCTACGGGGCACCGCTGTGGGCGGAGGCCGCAGCAGAAACGGGGATGCAAAGCAGTTTCGGTCTGCATTGCGCTGCCCAGAGGATGGCAGCCCTCCGCGTTATCAGCGGCTTCCGCGACGTGGCCACGGAGATGGCGGGCGTGTTGACGGGAATGCCTCCTTTGGCCCTCCTTGCACGCATGTACTCGGCGAGATATTCTCGCGGGGTGGAATTGCTGCAGGAGAGTCTCGCAGAGGATGCACTACGGGAGGCTCTCGCCACCTCAGAGCGCCAGGCCCGGCGATATCTGCTCCAGGACTGGGAGCAGTTCCTGGACGAGCCGCACGCGGCGGTCCAGGAGGTCGTCGCGGTCGTCCGGCCCCAAGGTGTGGTTGGACCAAGGGGTCGGACGTCTCGCCTACCGTGTGACGCAGGTGCTTACCAGGCATGGCTGTTTCGGTGAGTACCTGTGTCGCGTAGGGAGTGAGCTAACGGCACAATGCCACGAGTGTGGGGCGGCCAGTGACTCGGTGGAGCACACCGTGGAGGAATGTCCACAGTGGGCTCCGGAACGCCGGGAGCTGGTCGCCAAGATCGGTAATGATCTTTCCCTGGAAGGCCTGTTGCGGGCGTTGGCCTCCAGGGAGAGGAAAGAGTGGGAGGCGGTGGTCTTTTTCTGCTCTGTGGTGATGGAGCAGAAGGAAACCGCCGAGCGCGAGAAGGAAAGTCCCTCTCTCTTTTCGGCGACCGCCCCGGCGACGGGCGCGAGCGGGTAACAGGGCCCCCGCTTCCCGCGCTCGTCGTCCTCCGGGGCGAGGTTCCCAGTAACATTGCGATTTGGCGGGCGCAGAGCGTGGGAGAAGGGGCTGCCGGGGCGGTGGGCGTTGGGAGAGCCAGCTCTCTCGTTAGCCCATTGCCTCGGCGGGGGCTAAAACTTGCAGGGTAAAATATTGCGGTGGCGAAGTGCACCCAGGTGTGGTACCGTCCGCACCTGGAAGGTTAAAGTCACCGCTGGGACCGTGACGGATTGGGGTGGGGGTCCTAGTCTGTCCTGCACGCGGTCCCGAGAAGAGGCGGCTCAGTGGCGTGTGCCCCACCGAGTTGCCGTGGTAAATGTTGACAGAGGGGGGGCGATTTTCCTCCCTCCGAGACGTCCTATAAGCCTGAGGAGGGGTCCCAGCAGAGTCCGCACAAGGGTTCCGGGTCCCTTCCTATCGGGCAAGGTAGGCACACCGTGGTAGGTTTTAGTGAATAACCCTCTCTCCTTCTCGCGGGAAGGAGGAGGGAGTCCCACATAACCTTGACTCTTCCCCAGGGTCAGGGTATCCATAAAGGATTTTCCCCACGTAAAAAAAAGTTAGGTTAGGTTGTGACCGGGGTTAGGCGCGATATGTTGATCGAGACTTACTTTCAGGTGATTTGATGTCCGATCGCCAGTCGTTTTCATCGCCAAACGACAAGGATTAATGGCTTTAATGGTGGCCGCTATAACGGGGAGATGGCTGAGACACAGCAATAATTGACACAACACTTGGCGATATTCAATATCACACAAATATCTCTTTATTTTTGCTACTAGCGCACACAATACGATTTGAGTACAAAAATATAATCGCCGCGCTTCTTTCCCGTACAATCTTACACGTACTCACGAGTCGCACGACCGAGAATTTTACATAACGAAGTCATCGGTAGATTCGCATCCGTACGCTTCGTTTTCTCTGTAACGACTGCTTGTCAAGATGGCCGGCCTGCCGCCAGTGCCGTCTTGAGGCGCGTACACACCGCGCGAGTGTTCTTTGCTACACTCACCGCGGGTGTGTTCTTTTTCCTAGGACAAATTTTCTTCCCTTACGAATTAAGGGGAGATCTTTTTGTTTCAGATAATTTAACATGTTTTATATTTCCTATTGTTATAGTTACGTTTTAAAATTCAATGTTTTTCGATCGTGGTCATCATTAAGTCACAGTAATCTGTCAGATCGTTTCCATTCGTGTTTCTCGTATGTGTAAAGATGGCGATGCGCCTTAATTCCGCCTGTGTAGACAAATGTGTTAATTAATGTGTATCCGTGGTGTGATTGGTTCTGTGGTCCCGTGTGCGTGTACGCATGTACGTCTGAGGGTTTAATTCCGGATATGTGTGTTTGAGGGAATGTAGTAATTAAAGGTTGGCCAAGGTGTGTGAAGTTTCTGTTTGTTGTCATCTGAGTATGTGCATGTATGGTCGGGCTTAACTCGGTGATGTGAGTGAGTTGGGAAATTAAGGGCTTGTATGTGTGTGGTTGACTTTGATCTATTAGTGTGAGTGCGTTTTAGTTTGTCCGTTGTCTTAATTTCTACTGGTTAATTATTTTTGTGTTTGTTGCAGGTTAGGTTAGGTTATTTTTGTGTTTGTTGCAGGGATTGGTCGCTGTCCGTCACTGTCATCGTTTGTGTTTCGTGCCGTACCCGTACTCCAGGTAAGTACTTACTTCTCCCGTTAATTTGTCTTTCCAGGCCGCATATCGCAATTCTGCAACTTAAGGGTGCTGCATACGCTCAGGCGTGTCCACACGCTTAACAAAAACTACCAAAACTAACCCCGCGGCTTAACTATAAAACGTGTGTACTTACATTAACTTAATACATACAAACGGCCTTCCGTTCCTAAGAAGAAAAAATGCAATACTACCGTGGCTTTACTATATAAATCACTAACTAAAAAGGGAAAAACTAAATTCGCAAAATAACACCCCCGCTTACCGAGGCGCGGTTTAACACATGTGATTAGGATTAACAGATCTTTTTAACACTCTTAATCTCTACACCCAAACATATAACGTTATCAAAACACAATAAAGTTAATAAAACAGGGAACCAAAAATAAAAAATAAAAACAAAAACAAAACAAATCTTTTTTGAACCCTTGCCTTTCAGGGCATTTGCACAATTACCCCTAACTCCTTTCGGGTTTAGTATCTGGGCTGTAACTCCTAAATGTCAGAAGACTTAAAACAAACCGTAAAACCAATCGACGCACCTAACAATAAAAACCAATAACAAAAAAAAAAAAAAATAATAATAATAATAGAAAAAAATAGTCTTTAACTGCGTGACGGTGAGCTCTTAAGCTCGCACAGCCTTAAAAGAAAAACTCTTATAACATGACGTCTCACGTCCTAATCGAAATATGCCGTCCTAATCTCTACGCGTAACAAAACTTCGTCTAAAATTTGTTGTACGCATTCTTCTGCCTTCTTCCGTTGTTCGTAGACCCGCTGTGCCACAAAAATCGCCTCTCTCATTTGGTCCTCCTGCTCCGTTTCCTGGTGCTTCTCCGGCTCCGCACCCTGCTCCTCCGCTCCGGGTGACAAGGTTAGGTTAGGTTAAGAGGCAGCCAATGGGGGATCCTCTTGGGAGTCCTGGGCCCGGGTGACGCCGAGAAAGCGCGGGCCCTGGTTTCCAAAGTGATGGAGGCGTTCCCGCCGGATTCGGAGATGCGATTTACGTGCCCCCAGAAGGCGGCGGAAATACGCGTGCGGGACATTGTCAACCGCCCGCACCTTGAGGTGCCCGCTATCGTCGTGGCACTTGCTGAAGCAGGTGGCTGCGACGCCGACGAGATGCGGGCGGGCGCGGTGCGCCTTTTCCCGTCAGGGTTGGGGACCTTGTGGGTTCGCCTCCCCATCGCGGCGAAGAGGAAAATAGTCCGGGAGGGTAAAGTCACCGTAGGGTGGTTTACCTTCCCCGTGAAGCCCCTCAAGGCCCGGAAGCAGCAGTGCCTTGAGTTCAGCCATGTGGCCGCGGGTTGCACCGAAATGGACCGCAGCGCGGCCTGCTACCGGTGCGGAGATGGCGGCCATAAGGCGTCTTGCTGCTCGGCTGAGCTCAAGTGTCCGCTGTGCGCGGAGCGGGGCCAGCTTAGCGGCCACCGTATGGGGAGAGCGCGTTGCGCTTCCCTCCCTAAGAAGCGAGCCCGAAAAACGCAACCCACGAGGCTGGAGGTCCCTCCTCCTCCTCGTTCGGCTAGCGGCACTGAGAGTGCCAGTGGGAGTTTCCCTCCCTTGCCTTCCTTCATTGCGACGGGCTCGAGGATCTCTGCGGGAGCTAGTGAGGTCTTGTTCCCTGCTTCCTGGAAATGTCCCCTGCGGGGGACGCAGTGTCAGACTTCATCAGGAGGTCCAGAGGCGACAGCCTGTGGTCTCTCTGGTGAGGCTTGAGGAGGCGCAGAAAGCGCCCAGTAGTTCGGGGGGGTCCTCGGTGCGAGAGCCCGCCGAAGAAGAAACCGAGGACTTTGGCCCTCGCTTCTTTGAGAGATCTTAAGCCTAGTCTCAGGAGTTCCAAGCCCGCACTTGGACTCCTAGGCCGATCACGGAACTGGTGTCCAAGTGCGCCTCCGTGTGCGCCTCCGGTGTGCGGGCTCCGTCCCCTCCTCGAGGAACTCCATCACTCTTGTGACGGAATGGTTGAGATAACCCAGTCGTTGGATGAGGCTCTTTGTGCCGAGAAAGTGGTGGCCTCTGGCCTCTGGACCGTACTCTCGGAGCTCGAGAGGCGTCATCGGGACCTGTCTTTACAGATCCGACGTTAGGGGTCGGAGCTGGAGAGACTCCGAGCCTGCGAGGAAGTAGTAGCGGTAGGCACCTAGACGCTCTCTCCACATCCGCCTGTGGTCGGGCGCAGGGGGTGCAAGTAAACTTCCGGCCTGTCGGTGGCGGTTGAGGCCAAGGTTGAGGAGCTTGGTGCTCCGATGCCCGCAACTGCTAGTGTTGCGGTACAGACCGGGGTACCGGAGGTTGTCTCCCAGGGCACGCGTGATGACGGGCCCGATGCCTTACTGGCTGCGGTCGGATCGTTGGTTGAGACCAAAGTGACCGCCTTTCGGGGAGACTCATCCGGAAGGTGTCCCTTGGCCTCCGCGCGGGAGAGTCATGCACTGTTCCCGGTTCCGGTCGAGAATGGGTGGTTGGGAGGATCCGCCTCTTCCTTGACGGCTTAGTCCGTTCCGCCAGCCTCGGCCGACGGCAGCTGGGCCCGAGTAGTGGGACGACGCGCTCGGCGCAAGGGCGCCGGTCCAACCGTTCCCATCTTCCGGTTGTCTTCCCCTCCCTCCCGCGGCGGGCGGGAGTGGATCCGGGGGTGGCACCGGGAGGTGTGGTGGGGGCCGGCTTTCTGCCTTCCGGCCTCCTGCTTTGGCAGGAACGCGGAACTCGAGGCTGTCCGCTCTCGGTCGTGTACCGGCAAGAGCGGCTGTCTCGCTTGGTGTGGGAGGAGCGGAGGCGGGGTTACTCCGTATGGTCTCTTTGCCGAGATTTGTCGGGCATTTGATGTCCGCTACTTCGACATCGAGGAGGTGCGACCCGGGTGGCGGTGTCGGGGGCTCTCCTTTTGGAGGTCCCCGGCTCGGGAGGCGCGGGGAAGGCGGACACTCTCGCAGCTAGGCTGCGGGAGCTTTTCGCAAACCGACGGGGAGTCACAGGTGGAGCGCCCTGTCAAGCACGCAGAAGTCTGCGTGCAGGGTCTCCCTGTTACTCTTAACAACGAGGAGGTAGTGCGGTTCCTGACTGAAACCGGAAACTGTCTCGCGAAGAAGATCCGCGTTGGTGTGATCTGCCCTACCTCGTCGGGCCTTAGCACTCTTTGAGCGCGGTTCTCGTCCGCTCCGCCCTCAACTCATCCGTTCCGCCCGGCGAGTGGTAATGGCGGTACGTTTGAAGATGGGGTGGATGGCTGCGCAAGTTGAAGCTCGCCCCTTGCGTGCTCGCCCCACTTAGTGCTACAGGTGTCTCGGCTTCGGCCATTTAGGACACCTGTGCACGGTGGAGTCTGCTCGTACAGGGCTGTGCTTTCGCTGCGGTGACCCCGGTCACGTTGCGAAGATGTGCGTGTCCGCTCTTCGTGCCTCCTTTGTGCGGGCCAAGATCGTAAGGCGAATCACCGGATGGGGGATCATCAGTGCCTTTTGTCGAGAGGCGTTCGACGGGTGAGGTCTGTGCTCCCGCCGTCGTCCACTCTGTTAGGTAGAGGTGTTGGGGACTCCGTCGCGGTTGAGACGTCTCTCCTCCCTCGTAGGATCCGCAATAAAGATCGAGCCGGAGTCGCCGGAGTTGGTTGGGCTCGCACCTCTTTCGAAGAGGACGTGTGCAGATGTATCTGCAGCGACCCCGGAAAGTACGAAGAAGGAGCGGACCGGCGCGTCACCGCCGGTGAGCGTGCTCCCGGAGGCTAAGACGCTATTAGGTGGTGAAGGCGAGGAGAGACTCGCTGCCACAGCGAGCGCCCCCTCCCTCGCGCAGGTAGTGTAAAGGTGTCTTTTTGACGGTCGTCGGATTCCTCGACGGGGTCTGAGTCCATGGTCCGGGGTCCTGGCTCTCTTCCGTCCTTGTGGGGGCGGAGGAGGATCTTTTTTGTGCTCCCCTCGCTTGCTAGAGGGGATAAGTTTCTCGCTCTCTTCCTCGTGCGGTGGAGAGGTCTTTTGGGGGGTGACGATGAGGAGTTTCCCTCCCGGGGTGCGCTGAGGTCACCTCTCTCGCGCCCTGGAGTCGGTCCCGCGCCGTCGCTCAGGAGTCTTGACGGATCGTAGTGGGGGCTATGGCCCGTCCTGCACGAGACCCCCATCCGTAAGGGCGGCTCAGCGGTGTGTGTGCCGCTGTACTGCCGACTTTTGGCGTTTTTAGAGGGGAGAGTGTCTCCCCTCCGAGTTGGCCACGTTCGTGTCCAAAGGGGGGCTCCATTGCGCTTTCTCAAACAGAGGTGCCGGGGCTCTCCCTGTAATGGGCAAGGTAGGCACACCGTGGTGGGTTTTAGTGGGTATACCTCTTCTCTCCTGCAAAAGGGAGAGGGATCCCACATAACCCTGACCCTCCACTGGGGTCAGGGTATCTAAAAAGGATTTCTCCCACGTAAAAAAATTAAGTTAGGTTCCCGGGCGTTTGGATACTCCCCCCTTGTCGTGGGGCCCAGACTTGAGTGTGGGAGTGATTGGAAGTGCTATGCCGGCGGGAACTTCGATTCCTGGCAGGGCTTCCCTTGCCGGACAGGCCTTTCATGACCTAACCTAACTAAGAGGAGTGTCCACGGGCTGACGAGCTCGTTACCCCAGTGGGGGAGCCGTCTAAGGGAAGGAAAACTTCGACAGAAAACCACTCATTATACTTATATGGGCAATGAGTAATAATAAGAAGTCTGGTCTACCGGACCAAGGGAGTCGAATCCCCAGATCCCGGCGAGGGAGAGGCTATCGTCCCGGGCTCCCTCCTGTCGTCATCCAGCGACGAGCTACTCACGGCTTGCACCGCAAGTGCCGTGGGCAAACGTACATCTGTGAAGGATAAGGTCGGTAAGAGACCGGCTTTCGCCATTGGGGTAACTACCCCGAAGAAAAGGCCCGTTATGGGGGATTCCCATTCCTCAAAAGCTCGAAGACTTTCCGTGACTCTTCCCCGGCGAGTGGGAGTCTTTTGCCCACGTTGTTTTTGCCCACAGCTACTATTGCCCACGTTGCTTTTGCCCACGTTGCAATTGCCCACGTTGCGATTGACCACGAGTTGCTTTTGCCCACGTTGCGATTGCCCACGAGTTGCTTTTGCCCACGTTGCGATTGCCCACG
>QVOB01000386.1:0-22182 GCA_014839585.1 Pseudomyrmex concolor | reverse complement strand
CAACTAAATTTTAAAGTTCTTTTTCCGTCGCGCCGGACTTTCGTATATTATATATGTATACATATAGTAGCGAGAAAACGCAGGGGACGAGGCTCGTGCCCCGCGGCGCCGAATTTCTTAATGAAGTTTGCGGGACTTTTAAAGATCTCGGAGGCATTTCCAACTCGGAGATACGACGCGGCCGACCGCTTAACTTTCTTCATTCTCAACGACACGTTATAAATTACGTGAAAAACGCCGGTTCAGACTTTTCCTACCGTGCTATATGTATTTTTTTGTGGCGCAACACTCCAAATAAAGTGAATCACACGATAATCGGGTGTGTCAGCATATGTTACTCGCTTGTTATAATCGTGAAGCAGAATGAACTCTATACTGCTGTATTAAAAAAAAAAAAAAAAAAAACAAACAAACAAACAAAAAAGTTATTGCATTCTCATTCAATCTTTCTCATTGGAAAAGGAAATGTATTTGTGCAAAAATTGAAAAAGAAGAGAATATTGTGTGACTAAACTAAAGTCCGAAGTTTACTTTGTATTTCTTTCACTTCCACGTAAGAAAGTTTTATTGCGTAACGTTGATTCAATAAAACGCAAAAAAGGAACATACGAGTCGCCAAATAGTTTTTATAGCTACGAGTCGGAAGCAATATCGTTTTATTAATCATGTTTTATGATAACATTAATTATTGCATCGCCGTGTCTTCATTCTTCTTCTTCGTCAAGAGTTCCGATAAAGAAAGGCGGAATCTTCGAAAGAGGAAAAAACGACGCCGCTCTTTCGCTTCGCTGGAGAAAACTTTTTCACTTTGTCTCTCACCAGTTCGATATAAAGCGGAATATTAACGTCGCGCTGTATTTCGAGTAATATTCCGTGACTGTCACTCTTTCCGACGTGTTTTTTCCGTGCTTTTCATATCTCCTTCCTCTTCTTGCCACGATTCCCGCTTCATTTAAACGCACGGATATTTCTCGTCGTTTTGTTCCATGCTTAAAAATTACACACTTATTGATCGGCACTCTTCCGATCGCTAAACACCACGTGAAAAGGAGAGGAGAAACTCTATTCCTTGGTTCAATTGTGACATGACGTATCGAAAGAAATTTCGCTTATCTACCGTCATTGCATTTTATGTTGCGATTTTTCACATATTTGGCCTTTAATTTCGCGCTACGAAAAGTTTGTTTCATTTTCTAAACTCACAAAGCATCGACGTTTCACAAATAATGTTTGATAAATTTTGTTTCAGCATAAACTTGATGTTATTGAATGTTAATTATTTAAAAGAAATTGAGAACATGATAAATGTGAAAAAAAACGCTTATTGTAAAAACATTTAATTTATTTCTCAATTATTATATTCTGCGTTTTATATATTCGGTATATAGAGCAAAAGAGCTTTTCCGAGTAATTCGTCATCTGCCTAAGGCAACGGTTGTCGTGCGCTTCTTCATTGCTCCGTGAAAGTTTTGTCGCGTCTTGTATTTAACTTTACAATGAACTATGCAGCAACGCGCACAGCGTTTCTTTTTGGATATAAAGCAGATCTATTTTGTTGTTGTTGTTATTATTATTATTGTTATTATTATTATTATTATTATTATTAAAATAATATCATAATATCATATTATCATTAAAATAATATCAAAACATTGAGTTTTCTTAGTTTGAAACATTAAATAAATATAACGGTAAAGAAAAGTTTATAACGAGTTTGTTCCTACGGTACAACTCGCGGTTTTATTTCGCTCGCCTTTCTGTGCATATTTCTTGTCGAGGTATAGCGGAGAAAAGAGTGAGATAGCGGAGGCTTCTGTGTTGGCTATAGGAAGAAGATTAATCTGAAAAAAGTGAATTCATCAGCTATGCGAATAAATTCCTCTTTCCTCGCAGTCACGTCTCGCAATAAACGACAATGCAAACAAACAGCGTTTTGCATCGCACATGCTCTGCGCAAGTATCAAATTCTCGTTTTACAAGCAATTTACAAAGCGCACGAGCGGGGCCTCTTGTCTCGGCAAGCGCTCGACGTTATTATTCTACTCTCTTCAGTACGCTTGCCTATGCATAGTAATAGCGCGCGCGACGCCGAAAGTCCTATTTAACACAATCATATCCCGTATGATAACGCGACTAATGAAGGAACGAGTTTTGTCTCCGTCGTGCAACATAAAGAAAGAGACGAAAGGAAGAAAAGAAAAAGAAAAAAAACACTTGTGAAAAAGAGAGAAGAGAAGAATTCAATCTCCCGCCTTCGTTCCGCTCGACCGTTCCGATCAAATGATTTCGTCGACGGCGATGAAAGCCGATCGTGTCGACAGGGTCCAGTTCCTTTCGTGCATGTATATCTAGCCGAAGGGCGTCGGCTCTTTTGGAAGTGGAATAATATCGGAGAGCGGCGAAGAGCTCGAAGAGCGCAGGAGAGCGTCAATTTCCTTCACGGCGAAATACACTCGGTTTCTCCGTTGTATATGTTGTACATACATACGTACAGCAAGCGCGCTTTACGCGACCGAGCTGCGCTGTCGACTATGGAACTTTCCTCGCGCGTCGAGCCTTTATCGTCCGGCCGGAAGTAATTCCCATGCTAATCTCTCTTTGTCCGCGCGAGATGAACCGAGGTTGGGGAAGGGCGACCGATTTCCGTTAGATTACACAAAAATAGAGCGACAGCTTCTTTTCCATCGCGTCGCGCCCAAACTCCGTCTGAATCAGAGTTGTGTATCAAAGACATTGCGAACGGATCGAGGAGAGAGATTTCTTCCGCAAGATTCAGAACAATGATTCCGTCAAAGAATGAAATCCCAGACTGTAAATTCAAATGATTTCTTAAAAAGTGCTATGCTTGACAAATTATTACTTTGTTATTTATATTTTAAAAAATGTTTCTTCTTTTTTATTCTTACTGTGTAATAATTTTAGAATATATGACTCCTACACGCGATGAATTTAGAAGCGATCGAGTTAAGCGTGAATAGAAATCTCTTACTCGGAAGTGAAAGGAAAAAAAAAGAAAAAGAATTACATAGGTATTTTATGTGTATACATAGAAAAATAAAATTGATATTTTATTTAAAGCCTCCAGCGCGAGTCACGAACGATATCGTCCTAATCTGCAGTCAACGACTGCATCCTGCGCTAAGTGGAGTCCTTTGCGGGAAGACTATTTGTATTCGGATGGCTCGCGTCGTTTTCCCTCGATTCGTTTCCGATCAAGACACTTCTGGTACGTAAAATTAGAAGGGGCAAGTTCCAATTTCCTGTGCGCCATTTTTCCAGGACGACACAGCGTTTCAAGTTCCGTTTCCTCTGTGTTCTTCCAATTTCTCGGAAAGAAGCGAAAGGACAAATACGCTAGAGAGGCAAACAGATAGATACCGTTAGTCTGAATAAACCCGACGAAAAAGTCTTTATTCCCATCTCTTCTTTCTGTCTAATGGCCTGAGAACAAAAACTTGTCGCGCGCTAGGAAAAATCATATTTCGCGAAAACACAGTAAAAAAGTTTTAGCGCGACGATACTATTTCAATTTATTGTACTTGCATATGATTTAGCTTTAAGCTAGCTAAACAATCGATTAATCGATCATCTAAATCCTCTTTAGTCCATGTTATTAACGTCGTTGGTTTTCTTCCTGAGTGACAATAGATTGCATAAAACATGTCTCGTGCAAAATTGTGCGGCAGAGAAAATGAATATAATCGCGCGCGAAACTCGTCAAGGAAAAACTCGTCGAGTTTCGTCACGATCGCTTTTATGGCACTACTAAAGCAATCTTGCCAACTCATTGCCCAAGCTCGATATAAATTTAAATTATGCTTTACGAGGAGAAACTCCTCATCCTTCCCGCTGTTCTTTATTCTCTTCCTTCTTCTCTTCTATTTTTGTGCAATGATCGACTGTGCGAGAGAGAGAGAGAGAGAGAGAGAGAGAGAGAGAATTGCTGCACCAAACACGAATAATCGAATCCATAAAGTCAGCAGTGGCGGTCTGCTTTATGCTTGCCGTTGACCCGTTCGTCGTTTCTTCTACCTCGCGCTTCCTTCGTCTCTTCACCGCCCGTCGACGCGCACCCTCTCGTAACCTGGGTTATACCTAACCACCTCCTCGTTTCTGTGAGCGATGTCTATCGCTCGTGATTTTTCATTAGCGTCGTCGGATTTGTCACTGTTCATTTCACGTCGATGGCGCTAGATCTATCGGACTGATTGCTGATTTACGGCTGATGCGCGTGTCATCTATCCTCTACACGTTTTTCCTATCTCCGTGTTTTGTTGGCAACTGGCCGGACACGTTTGTTTCTTTCGCGACCCGCATTTTGTATATGTATCATATAGTATGCTTTCAAATTGCGTCGATTTTGCAACGTATTTTGGTAAATATCGAGAAGCGAGATATACGTGATTATTTCTTTGTGATATAAAACTGGAAATCTGGAGTTTTGAATTAGCTAGGTTATCTGGAGTTTTGAATTAGCTACGTCTTATATACCCCTACAGGATTTTACGTACGATTTATTCAATACTTGTTGCAGCATCGATTTTCACGTACATATATATTTAAAATTCTCTTCTTCATCTTCTTTCTTTATCGACGCTTTTTTTAATTAACGTCACGTTTCTCATATAACAAATGGCAAGTATAACAAATTTCTCGCGCGCGGCGTTCTTAATTAATGCCAATTAAGTATAACGGGTTAGAAGAAGAATAATCTGGGTTAATTATATAAGCGGTTTTTTTTTGTCTAACGTGATGTATCTTAATATTAATCTACTTATTTCTTTTGCAAATGTTGGTAATGATGTCGTTAATTAAAAAGAAATTATTTTTATTAAGAAAATCTCTGAACAAATCGATGTTTCATTAAACAAAAGTGTTTTTTATTCTAAATTCAAAGAGAAAAAAAGTAACTATGATTTAAGAATTTTGAAAAAAATATTTACACACACATACATTGAATAATGTTGTACAAACTCTCGGTGTTGTAATAAAGTATAATTAAGTCTCTTAAATAAACCATATAAATTTCATTTGCGGCCACTGTGGCGGGCGCGAGTTAACGACTTACTAAATCTCTTTTAATGAGCCGTCGGCCACAAGCGACTTATAAATGACTAACCAAGGAGAGATCGGCAGAGTTCGCTCGGGACGCGAGATATCCGTTACGAAATTAAACAATGTCTGAAAACGTACCCCGTTTGAGAGATATCGACTTGCGGTCGATCACATCTGAAATTTAACAAGCAAGAAATTCTCTCTTTTCGATCTTTATCGGCCTCATATTAAATCATCGTCTGTGTTTTGATCTGAATGCGAAGTTAGTTTGTCGCTCGCCATCAATTTAATGAATTTCGGTAATTTACGAAAAACGTCTATTTTCCTCGTTTGCATCTATATGTTTCATATTATTAGCCTAGCGTGATAGAATAAGCACACTACTAATTAATTATTATCAAACTAATGGAAACGTTTAAATTATTGTAGTACAAGAGAAGATAACATCATAAATTGCACAGCGTTCATATGCTGTAATATCTCGCAAACGGATCATTACGAATTTATAAACTGAATTTCCGTATAAACAACTAATCAATGAAAAAACTTTATTTCTAGTTTTAAAAGCTTTATTTGTATGTCTTTATTTTTTGCGCGCGCGAAGGCTGACAATGTGAGAACGTCAAATCTAGAAATATTGGACATTTTACGCGTCACGCATAAATTGGTCATTTAAAAGGACTTGTGCACTTTGGACAAAAGTAGAGCAATAATAAAGTATGCATGCAACTGGAAACAACTGGTCATGAAGCGTCCGGCCGTTTTTCTGTGCGCTTGTTCGCGACTCGTGTCTGTCGACGTAATGAACTTCACGTCTGCCTCAGGGTGGTACAATCCACTTCTGACTTCATTAACGCGATCTTGCGAGCGGGACACACATTCCGGATAACAAGAGAAATATAAATGTAGAAAGAGCTCGAAGGCACAAAGAAAAAAATCACGGAGAATCACGGAGCGTTAAAGAGTCGTTTATTTGCATATTCGCCGAATAATCACACGCAACTTGAGTCCGCGAAATAAATAAATACAGTGCGTGTTTTGTTACTACGCTCGCGTGCTGCTTTTGCGTGGCAAAAGCTCGCAGATATACAGAGCTTGCATTTTTTTGCAAGCACGCGATGACAACTTTGCACTGCACCGGCAATGCGTATATTACGTGGATTTAAAGCGACGCGAAAATGAGGCAAGATGAAAGAAGCTAATTTCTATATTTCTACTTAATATTCCGTTATATACATTTGTTACTCCGTTCCCGTGCTTTTGAGCGCGCCAAATCACCTTTCGCGGAATTATGTAATCCGACGCGCATGCTACAGCTTACGCTTCGCTGCGACGTCTATAAGAAGAAATTTGAGCACAAGGCAACTCCCAAGGTGACGGAATGATCCACGCGCGCAGCAGCTTATTATTAATTCCCTGATGGCGCGTTGTTTCTTCTTTCTCTCTGTGCGCATCTCGCTCGTTCTCACGAAGTAAGATGTTTTTGAAAATGCAACTCGGGAAACACAGAGCATTGCCGTTAAGCTCATTCCCACCTTTCAGGCTGCCACGACACGAGCGCCTCTCTGTCTCATCAGCATTCACCAATCTGGCATTTCTATTTCTCATCGCCTCCTTATCGCCGATGTCTCGATCTTACCCTCTTAGTATCCTCGCTCTTTACAGCCCGAGAGAATACATCGCGAAGAGAAAAGCGGCTGTTTCTCTCTTCTGCAATTTTCCACCGCCGACCTACCGCACTCTTTCTTTCTTTCTCTCTTGACGTGCGGCAGCGTCATGCTTCCGGCTGTTGGAAATTCTCATATAGCAAGGAAGAAACATCGTGATATTAAAGGCTCGTCGTAAATTATAAGGGTTTGAAGCATCTCCTTATTTACTCGCTGGGTTCGCGCCTTTTCCTTCGTCTGCTTACATAAGGAAGCCCGTCTCGACGGGCTTCCTTACCTTCTGATCTTGTTCTGAGACAAAACAAGAGACAATTCTCAGACAATTGTCTTTTAAGATTCGTATAAGTTGTGTTGTTGCTCCCGAGAAAGAGAATTAAGAAACGAGCGAGAGAAATTGCCGGCTGATTTTAATACATTGTTTCTTTTATAAAAAACAAGACTGCATTCTATTAAAATAGTAAATAAGAATCTTGGTTTTAATATCTAACAAAGAAATTGTGTTTCACGACTGAAGTAAGATATAATTGAGTGATATTTTAGAGTCGAAATAATTCGGTAATTCGTATAATGCAATAATTTTTGATAGACCGTCTCTGTTCGTAGAAAAAATTTAGATTTGATCAATTTTGTGTCCCACGATTACGCATAAACTTTTCCTATTTGTTAATAGCGAGGGTATATTTTGTTTAATCGCTCGGTGGCGTGCGTGATGTATCGGAAGTCTAAAAATAGTTTGGGCCTGGCTTTCGCAGTCCGCGGAATTAGTGGATTGTACACGGTTGACGTACGAACCTGGCTCGTACAGGGAAACTGACATAATCGAGCCGTGGCGCAGCTGCGAATGAAAAAATCATCGGAAGTTCTGACAGCGGTGTGCCGGAATTTTAGATTGACCTCGGGGGAAAAAAAATTTTCGATGTCGTGTTGCAATTATGTATCGATCGTGCGTTGATTACTCGTGCGTTCTACAGTACGTTCATTTAGCTTCATTTTTTTCAACACTTGTTCAATTTCAACACGAAATTTAAAACAATATTATATATCAAATATAAAATATATTAAATGTTTCAGTTTTTTATTTCTTAGGATTTATTTTACTAAGGATTTCTTCCGTTTTTAAGTCTTTTTTAAAATTCATGAAAAAAAAACGAAAATCGCAGCGAAATGAATTATCATACGAATTTAGACGTTCGATCGTAAGCAAATTGGAAATACACATACAATATTGGACTGATACATAGACAAAGAGATCGCGAAAATAAGCCAAGTAGCGAGTTACAGTCGGAGAAAAAATAGCATACACAACTCGAGCATAAAAGTCGTGCTTGAGCCTAAAGATTCTAGAGAACAATTTCGATTCCATCGAAAGAACAACTTTTTGTGAACCGCTTTAAAATGTAATTGGCGCGATCATTTAATTTAAGTCAAGATTTGTCCATGTCTTTTAAGCGCATATAATTCTGCGAAATAATTAGCAACATGTTGCTATCGGAGAAAAAATGTGCTGATTATTTGAGAAACAGAAGATTTATAAGTTGAGTGTCTCGTTAAAATTTGCTCTCACTTTTCCGCCACTTTTCGCAGGAGTAAGAGGTAACTTTTGTCGAGCGTGTAATTAAATTTCCGGATTCGCTTCGTTGGTTGGCCATCGGTTGTGTTTGCGGCCTTTATAATAGAGTTCCCGGCGTGCACGTGAGGGAAAAGAGAGAGAAAGAGAGAAAGTTATACGCTCGGCACACAACAAATAAATAACGACATGGCGTAAACCTAAACACGCGAGAGGAAGCTATAACAAAAGCTATAATTGTTAATGCCGCAAATAGTGGTCGTTTGTCCAGACGGCCGATGGCTATTTAGGCGGCAAACAATCTGTTTGTATGTTGCATTTTATGGCACATATGTACGTATAGATTTTCGGGTGGCAATTGCCCGTGGTAATTGTTCGCGCGGACTCGCAGCTTTCTATACTACGCGATTTGTTTGTTATTGCCATTGGCCGTGTTCCTCACAGATTAGAACATGGAAACACGTATATCTTGCAGAAACATATTTTATCAGCAGAAACTGGCGAGACACTTGAATTTATAAAAAAGAAGCAGTTTTTCATCTCATTTTCTTATCAAACTGAGCTTCTCAATTAAATTTATATTAGTAGAACGTGTATATTCCCATTTTGAAGATGCAGTCCATTTGATTTCTGTGAGAAAATACTTTCTTTGTACTTGTTTTATCTGCACACGGCATTCGATATTCAAAGCCGTGGGAACAGTGGATGCCGCGGGTAACGCAAGCTCCAGCAATTTCGAGGTATTAGTGTCAAACGGCCGAACAAAAAGTAGTTTAACAGCACTTCTTCTTTAACGAGGGCATCTCGCCGGAATATCTCCGGACTTCTTTAAGACATCTCGAGAAATGCACTCTCTCGCGCGCAAAAGAGAACCGACGGAGAAGTAACTCCATACACTTGAAAAAGCTTGGTAACTCGTCGAGTGTGTAGCTTCGGTCTGCGCGCTTGCAAATCGAACTTCGACTATTCGCGAGGCAGATATTAAATGAGTAGTGTATCGAGCGAATTGAAAACGTGCCCGCGGAAAATGCGCGGAGAATAAATCGAGGAGTCGCCGAGCTTATTTCGCATTCGACGTTTCCCGTCGCGAATATTTCAGCGCGCTTAATGTTTGCGCGCACGAACGCGCGCGCACGTGGACCGGAAATATTTCACACACCGTTCACGGAAGAATTACATCAGATGGAAACTTCCACTCTCGATTCTAACGAACGTTTCGTTGACGAAAACGGGACAAGGCGGCGGGACAAGCTGGGTCTGCTTACAACGCCTCGAAATTAAAATACTTGCGAGACTCGCGAGACACGGAATGCATCGCGCATTTCATGGGATGAGTTATTTCTCTTCGCGCACGTGGGATGCAAGATGCGCCTATAGGTGCATTTGCATATATTCTCCAACGACGAGAATATGCATTATTCAATTTTCTGCGTCCTGATTTACTTTATAATTAACACGTGTCAAGATATTTTGGCGCGCACACACACACACACGTTTATAACATTTTATATTTTTAATTATTTGTTATTTAAATAATGCCGATCATATTAACTTCAGGTTACGTTCTTGTGAAAAAAAAACTTAATTTGTAAATTTGCAACAAGTTAGTTCGTTACGTTACTTTATTTGACGTATTTTTACTGCAAACCGTGCACGAGAATTTACATGAGTCTGTGACTTCGTGTACTTTCGAAACTCTTCATGAAATTTCTCACAAACTATGTGAAAGATTACCCGAACAGGAAAACTTTACGGTGTTCGAACGATCTCACACAGAATGCAATAATAGAAGCAGCGTGCCTTCGCGGTATTGTTGTAACTATACCTTGCGAAATTCAAGAAATCCGTTCATCAAAGAGTCAACTAAATTACATCTTATGGATTATGTCGGCGCGTGCGCGCACACAGCGAAATAAATTGTTCCACTTTCTCACCTTCTCAATCATTAATGAGCTTCGTGTGAGAGAAACACGAATACTTTAAACGACTGTAACGCTGCAAGACTTTCGTCTTGCTCGTTTTTCATTTATTTCATTTACGGATTTTACCGCGGATTTTTTGCGCGAAAACGTGCGTTGCTGATGAGCATACAAACGACTTGAGGATATTTTGCAAATCGTTTCTTCTTCGCGTCTCTTTCACCCACATTTCGAGTCTTTATTTCTGCCTTTTATTTACTACTGAAATTAATTAGTAAAAAATCGGAGCATACTAATTTCACTTTTATTGATCTTGTGTTTATCAACAAAGTTATGTAATTTTATTAAATCTAATATGCAATTTTGACAACATTTATATTGAGTAAAATCTTGCGCTAAAAATACGATAATATTAATGACAATTATAATGACAAGGAGGCACTTAAAGGTAAGGCTTACAGAGATTGAGATTGTATGTACATTTTTCTTCACGCCATAGATTTCGATATAAAATGATAAAGATCCTTTATCGGATACTTAAGTGCTCGTTAAGAAAACACAATGACAACTCTTAAAGCTGTGACAGAGAGAGAGACAGAGAGAGAGAGAGAGAGAGAGAGAGAGAAGCAGCTAATGTGTGAATGAAGAGAGACGCCATTATTTTTTACTTGGATGCAAGACCTTATTGAGCGCATCAAAGTAGGATCTGTTTCATTAATTACAAATAGATTAAACGTTATCTCGATAAACAAAGAATTGAAATTATTCTAGAAAACTTAATAATTTCAGTTTTCGAACTTTCATGTTTTTATTCCGTTTTAATTTTAAATTTAAATTGTTTTAAAAGATTATTTCTTTTTTATTTTTTTTTCATAAATTTTATATTAGTTTTGTACGTTTTTACCTTATAACGAATGTACGAGTGCCGCATTGCAGCTACACAGACCACCCGTGATTATCGCGCAATAAAAATACAATAGAAAAACAGAGATTGAAAAAAATCGCTCGTGTGATACATGTGACACTTCTTGCTTCCCGGTAGTTCTATAAAAATAGAATATCCGCTTATCGCGTTATTGACTCCTGTCTTACGATATGATGAAAAATCCATAGATTACGAGCTTCTTGAGTAGTCTTGTAAAAAAATATTGTTACAAAATCAACTTGATGAGGTTAAATAAAACGAGTCCAAAGAAAGAGATGACAGGAAAAACGTCACGCCATATCATCTCGGCGACAACGCTCAAGTGTTGTATAATCGAGAGATTTCAAAGTGGCAATTGTAGTTGGCGAAAGAAAATACGATCGCGTAATTGATGATAAAATCAGCCGACGCATTATCCGACTGTCATCGCACGTATCTAAGAGAAAAAAATAGAAAAACGTGGAGTTTTCGAGTTAGCGAAAGAAAGAGAGAGAGAGAGAGAGAGACAGACAGACAGACAGACAGACAAATCGATGTATCGATCGAACGTAACGATGAACATGCTGATTGAGCATGCCATGGAAGAGACATAATCGCTGGGTAACTTTACTCATCAAGAAGAGAAATTTTCTGTAGCGAGAGCTTGTATCAATATTTCCGATTGACGCGCTTACGTTTTTGTAATAAAAACGCGCGGAAATTGAGAAACATATTCGGTGATCGGCGAAATATTCCAGTGTACGTCGGAAATAAATCAAACTGACAGATAAATAATGAATAATAATTTACTTTTTTTTTCATTACTTTTTCGAGAATATATTTCAATATTGAACGTGTGATTTCTATTTTCGATCTAAAGAAGATAAAGTATAAATTCGCGTCGATGGAAAAGAAAATCTCGCACAAATATACTTTTAACTTGTTATCTTGTTCTTTTTATATTATTTTTCGCAAGAGTCCGGAAGACTCTCACTGCCGTCGTTGCCGGTCGAAGCGGATACGAAACGATGCCGGAAACCGGTCGTGCACATGCCATTTCGAGTCGGGCGACATCCCCTGGGCAATACAGTTGCTTCGCGTGTCGCAACCTCGAGGACACTTCTCGAACAACAGGCAAACTTTCCGACCTCCGGACATGCTCCTTCCTCCCTGCGTCTTTCGTTCTATATTTCGTGACGTTTACTTGTTCGAGGCAAAGCGCGCGAAATCCGGTCGCGTGCTGGCTTTTCAGAGAATTGAGACCTAGTTCTCGAAGTGAAATTCTCTCGCCGCGCTCTTTGACGGAGTTGACATGTGCGGAATTGCGCGACTGACGACGAGAAGGGAGGAAGAAAGGAAGGAAGGAAGGAAGGAAGAAAGGAAGGAAGGAAGGAAGGAAGGAAGGAAGGATGCCGAAAGGGCGGGTTTCATATGAGAATAGTGAGGGAAAGGTAGAGAGGAAAGGCACACCGCGCGTCGAAGCGAAATGTAATTAAACATGTAGCGCGAAGCTTAATCTGATCGACGGAACTTGGATGTGCTCGACGCTAACGCGCGCATCACTTTTCTGTAAGATGTTTGTTGCGTGAACATAACGAGAAAGATCCAATAGCATCGTTATGATATTATTAAATGTTGCTGCTGTATAATACCGTTGTTGTGTCTTCAAACAATGTTTTTGCAATTGTAGCAACCGACTTTTGCGGATTTACGCATAATTTTAACGATTTTAGCAAGTTTGATTTTTAAGTTTTCTTATATAATCATGCATAACTATTTTAACGCAGTATATTTGTTACTTTAAAACTGTTTCTCTTGTCTATTACCAATGATAAATATTAAATATTTATCTGTACAAATCGATTTTATAGTAATCTGTAATGTTTCTCTTATTTAAAAAATATTTTATTGGAATAATTGTGCTCTTTTGCGAAAGTAATAAAAACTTCACCGAATATTTATTGGATTTTATGAGAATACCTAATAAGTCGCCGTTGAAAAATTCTCATTTATGCGCGAGATCACGTAAACTTGCCTCGAATTACGACGGAGGAAAGCAGTGCGCGGAGGCGTTAATATACGCTCGATTTTATAGTGAGACGATCAAAGAGCCATTAAGAAAAGCGGCGGAAGAAAGCGCTGCCGACGAAAGAGCCGGAAGAAATGGAGCATGTCGAGGAACGGAACGTAATTAAACATGCAGCTCGATCCTTAATTCGATCGGTGCAACCTCGTAGAAACGTGCTCGAGTGTAATTTCGACAGATTATATTCGAGCGATGTAACAAAAACCTATTTTACTTCGTTTGTAGTTTACCAAATGTAAACAATCTTGTTTAATGAATTGTGATTTTAAACGAATAAAATTATATTTGTCATAAAACAAAAACGATATAATTATGATAAATGTATGCAAGAGCTAAAATATATATATTTTTGCATCATATATTACCACTATCGTAGCGTTTCGCCACAATTGATGAATTCTTCAAATTACGTCGCCGATATGAACGATTGTTCGGATTAAAAGTCGAATTTTCGCGGCATTGGGATTAGAAGATGCGTTTGTAATTTATCAAAAGACGCTTTTCGCAAAGTGGTATAGAAAAAGTTTTGTCGCGGTTTGTGCGCGGCCTCCTTTTCGCTTCTTACGACTTGAATACGAACAGAAAAATGAATTATGAGTTCAAGGCGGAGAAACTTTTCTTTTTCTCCCGCGGGTATATCCTTTCTCTCTCATAAATAAAGCTATCTCTCCCTCTCTCTCTTTCTCGACGCTCTCAACGATTGTTCGTCCGTTGTCTTAAAGTTTTTGCGCCTGTCGCTTTAAAAGCGTCAAATAAGAAAGAAAACTCCGAAATTATATGATAATCCCGCTGATTGTCAAAAGGAACATGAATGAGAGAACGCGGAAAAGTAGATTCAGAAATGGGTACAACTTTGCAGGTGTGCCAAAGGCGAGCCGTTTAATTATTTTTCTTCTAAATTTTATTTACGTTTAATTCTCTTTTACACTCAATTACTTACTCGATTCTTTCAAAAAGTTACGCACTTTACATGCACGGGATCTCTTCCAGAGTTGAAAGGTTGAAAAAAGTTGAAAAAATTATAGTACAGAGTTAAATCGAAATGGCCAATACTAGAAACCGCTATGCATGCATTTGCCGTGTAAAATTATTATTTCGGGAATAAATTCGTCGCATTTGCATAAATATGAAGCATGAGGCGTACGTTTTTTTCTTACGTATCCTGTCAGTTGTAACCGCAGTAAGCGAATTTTCGCATATGAAAGCGCAGAAAATGAGTCTTCCGGCTACGCAAAACACAACTTTTTCGACGCGTTTGTATGTTTCTTCGGAGTTGAATTACGTCGTCGGCGATAAACGGTGCAAGCATGTAACAAAAAGAAGGAAAAAATCAAATTTGGCAATTAGTCGTCCACAAAAGTCAAAATAAAGCTGAGTACGTTTATTAATTTCGTGTTAATTAATTATGTTGACAATGTCGACGTTTACCACGACTCTACCTGCGCAAGAGAAAATTTACAAATCGTGGAAACTCAGTGATGCAGATTAAATTCTTTTGTCTATCTTTCCGCCATCACGGTGGTTACTTGTGCTTCACAGTCGAGAAAACAAGTTCTATATAACACCTGGGTATAATGTCGGATTAATTTAAGAGATGTATCTCTCGGCTTCTCTCGTGCTCCAACGATTAAGCCGTCTCTGTGTACGGGCGCTTTTAAATGGCGCTGTGAAATCTGTTATTTTTTATTGCGACACATCTTCACGCTGAGCGAAATTATACGAGCTGCGCGCACGACCTTACTTTCGCGATTTTACGAGCGTTTAGGACATCCAGCGTAATCACAGTTTCGTTAAAACAGCGAAAACAATTTCTACCGAGAAACTTAAAGTTTCAGTTCGTTAAGTGCGCAACAACTGCAAGAAAGAAAGACAGACAGACAGACAGAAAGAGAAAGCGCGCGCAATTTCCGAGAAACTCAGGGACGGGCTAATCGTCAACGATTTTGTAATTAGTTACGTTAATCGATATACCGTTGCACAATCTCCAATAATGTGTTTGCTGTACCGATTACTAAGTCGATACAACGGCGTAGGTTTCTGTAAGGCATCATTAAACAAACAAATTACATTACAGAATTAATTAAATCTACTATGGTTTGTTAATGTGCTGTAATTTTGGACTATAATTGCAAATGTTAATATACGGTTAACGGATGATATGCACATTTTATGTTGAACGTTTAACATTTACTTTTATTATTTTTAAGTATCTATATTTGCTCCTCTCCATTAATATAAAAGTTTTATACGATTTAAGTTATTTTACGTTTTTTTAAATAAATGTTCCCAAACTTTTTAAATAAATGCGCGCGCGCACACATACAAACACACACATACTCTCTCTCTTTCTCTCTCTCTCTCGATTCAGGACATGCAGTAATAAGTCTACTGTGCTTTATTAAGCTATTTTTTTGTGTTGTTTTCGTATAAATAGCTTATGTTTTACTCTATCCAATGAACAACGAAAACTGTGTGAAAACATTATAGCGTAAACTTATCGCATGCTCAGACGATCGTCGGCGAGAGAAGCTTGAACTTGCCTACCTATATAAACTTTGCAATTATCCGTATGAGAACGGTATTCGTCGTTACGCTGAAGAGAAATAGAGGTCTCACAGTCGGCTTCTTTGTGCCGCTCCGGTATATTAACAAATGGAAATTTTCTCTCGCCAACCAATACACGATATCGCTTAAATAAACTACGAAGTTTGAAACGGTGGAAAAAGAGAGAAAAAGAGAAAGATCAGTGTATTGCAATCGCGCCGCAAAGAAATCTCGCCGTGGGTTCGACAAATGTTGGCAGCATAAAAAAAAGAAAGAAAACTTGAGGAATAGTTGATAAAAGACGCGCTGAGCAAAGAAGAAAGGCAAGCACCGAGTTTCGTTCTCGTTCGTTAAATATTTCACAAGAGAGTTTTGCCTGTCGATGTTAACCGCGACGATATCGACGCCGGAAAATTTCGTAGGTATATAATGACCTGGCGAGTTTGATGTTTCGTCACCGGTTATATACTATACACTTTGCTTCATTCGCTTAATGGCAGATGAATAAGCTATTGTTTTAAACTCGGAGTATCTCGCTTTTTTTCGGAATTTTCTCGGAAAAATTTCTTCACAAATGGAAATTGTCAATCGATCTTTCGTGCTCTCTGCTTAACATGATATACTTTACTTTGCGCCGGTTAATTTGTTAGCAATTCCGTTATTTCTTTTCAAACTCAATCGTGTTCATAATCAGCCGAATGTTCTTCTTAAAGATAGACCGTGTCGCGTGCCTCGAATGACTCAGAAAAATGACGGGTTTGTCGGTTTCTTTGTGAAAAATTCTTTCGCTCGATTCACCCGACGACAGTTCGTTGCCTTTGGCTAAAACGATACTTATGTATCAGTATTGTTCAACGACTATTTCGACAGTTTTGCATGGTTTTCATACGCCTGTGCGCGACTATAAATATACTAACAGTCGAATCGGAAATATTCATTGAGATTTTATTTTTCAGCTTCTCAGAGAAGTTTCTGCAATTATTTTTTGCGGAAAAGACATATGTGTGTAGATTAGTTCGCATATTTTCCATGCTTATTAATGGTTATTAATAATTATTTTCTCATGGTTTTCTTTAAGCGTGCGGTTTGTAACGAGAGGACAAATGTCGAGGAAAGTATATAAAATGGAAATAAATAATCTTGAAGATGATGGATGTTGTTCGAGTTTGGGATTTTCGTCGAGCAAAATATTTTTTCCCTTCTCAAGCAGCAATATAATAAATATAATCAAGCAGCAATATAAAAAAAGATACTTTTTATCATATTAACTTTCTATAATTATATTTTTAAAAAAAGCACTGCACTGCATAGAAATAAAAGATGTTTTAAAAATTCCAAAAATAGCATTAATATCAATATTAATGTATAGTCCACTAGCTGTTAAAACACAAAAACAATTTTGCAAACGAGACGGGAAACCGGCCGTTTTACCCTCTTCGCGCGCTCTTTTTATTTATCTCCGAATCGCGCGCGCGGCCTTATTTTTTCCCTCGTATTTCAATCTGCGAAAGTACGTTTTCAAGCCGGGTCTTACATAATGACGACCTTTGCGCTGGGTATTCAACCCCAGGTGGCGAGTGGCGAGGCGGAAATAAAGTCGCTCCGTGTCGCGCAACTCACGCCGAGCGTACGCACGTACGCACGCACATCATCAAAATGTGTCTCGAGTTTATGTAATTCCGAAATTTCTCGCGTTTCCGCTACAATAAGAGAAAGGAGACACGCGTAGATCGTAGCTTGTAATTGCAATTCTGTATAATATCGCGACGGATGCTTGTGATTAACCCTCGGGGGTGTCGCGTTTCGCCTGACATGCAGCTTGAACACGATCAATAACAATCAGCGTTATGTTTTGACTTCTGTTATGCGCCAATTCCGAGTTATTCGCTCTATATGCGATTTCATCGTATTCGAGATCAGAACATACTTTGTAATAATCATTATTTCGTGACTTTTTTTATAGATAAAAACGGAGATTTCTAATTAAAGAAAGTTCTTATATAAATATTGCATTCAAGCTTTATGATAAAACATTTAAAAAAGTCACGCGTATAAACTGAAGCTGAACTTACTTTTTATTTTCATTATCTATTTCATTATCTGTTTATTGCTTTGATTTTTAATTTACGACTTTAACAAATTTTGTTTTCTCAACTTTACTCATCTCTTAAAAAACCACACGCGGTTATTTTTGCGAACATAAAGAAGCGTAGTCAATCCGACCGCTATCATGCCGATATTCACGTTCCTGCGGGATTCGTCGAATTCCCGGTTTCATAATAACTGCGACGAGATTGAGATTCGTTTGGGCGGGACTGTAACGAACGTGTGTTACAATCGAGCCTTCGGGATCGTCGTCGCGGACGTTGTAATTCCCGTAACGAGGACTCATATAAGTCGCGGCATATATGCTTGTGTGCAAAATTATAGCTCGCAATGGTAAGCGCGCAGTGCAATTTATCGGTGACATTGTTAACCATCGAAGTTATAGGGTGTACGGTTATAATTCCGCCGGTTAGTGGTCGGTCGAGTGTAGGAAGTACAGTTCGCGAAAACGATAATAAACGCTCTCTCTCTCTCTCTCTCTCTCTCTCTTGGGCGCGAGAAAACCTTGATAATCTCGGATAATATTGCCCGGTAATCCAGGCGGCGAATTATCGATGCGCAGGCGTTTGCGCGCGCGATTACCATTAGAAATTATTAAACATACAACATAACCGCATCCAGCCAATTGATCGGCCGCCTGATGATCGTTCGTGCGGTTGTCGCGCGATCAATTACAGCAGAATGTATCTTGCGCATTTGCAACGGATAAATATTCTCTTGTCCGCAACTATCCAAGTGACAATTTCCAAATGACAATGTAATTAAACATGTATATTAATTATTAGTCCGGTTTTCACATGTAGTGTCTGACACAAGATTTTGTGTGTTTTGTGCGTATATGTAAAGAAGAGTTATAAAACAAATTGTATTTTTTACGCTTGTAAAATTCTATTTAAATATTATCTATTATTATTTACAGCGTTTATTAGATTGATCACATATTCCTACTTCTCAGTAATTTATTTTAAAAGTGACATACTTTTTATCTCTATCTTTAGAAATAAGTTCTATTTTTTTATGTTTTTTAAACGCTTTACGCTGTACACATGGTTTGTTTACGATAGATATAAGACATTTTATTATATTAACAGTATTATCTGATAATATGCTCACACAATTAAAAATAATCAAATTGTTATTTTGATTGGATAAGCGAAATTTTACAGTAGTTATTATATAATATATCCTTTGTGTCTTAACATGCACGCAGATTTAAGACAACAATCTGATACCAAGATATATCGATCGAATCGAAATTACTTGGTGAAAACTTGTGCTTTGGCGGCGCGGGAGCAAACTTGTACCGCATTGTTTCGGTCCGTTGTACACAGCCTGGTTAACGAGGTCAAGAGTCATTAACCGAAGCTACAGGATGCGCGATTATAATTTATTGCACGGATTAAGGGAGCTTCGTTCGTCAAAACTTGGAAGCTCGTTGCGGCGCACAAAAGCCGAGCGAAGTCGAGAGAGAGAGAGAGAGAGAAAGAGAAAACTCGCGATATTAATTTGCATCCGCACTGCGATCTGCTTCAACTCTCAGAAATTCGAAAAAATGAACTTTTAACGCTGGATATGGCAAAAAGCAAATAATTTTTTTTTTATTAGGCAACTTAATTTGACGCAAAATTGCATCAACCTTAATTTTGACATGTATTTCGAGACGCTGTGTGCTTAAAATAATTAGAAATCACATTGCCAAACAATCAAGCCAATTACTATTATCAATAATCAATTAATCGAAAGAAGTGAAATGTCACGCGACTATCAAAACTGCATTCAACCATTTCGGAAAATCTTATCGTCGTGGTTAGAAAAATGCATGCGAGCGCATGCGAAAATCTGTGTACGATAAACGCGTGTAAAATTGTTTTGATCGTTGTTTATGCGTGAATTAACGGATCCTAGTGATTGCGCAACGTAAACGTGATGACTACTCAAATTACGGGATCATTGTGAGGGTATTGCATGTTAAAGCATTATCCACGCCGCGCCAGCATTATATAGCCAGAATTCGTATCTTGATGAAGTGACAAGTTTTTCGAGTATATTGCCTGAATGTTTCATTAATCCCTCTCGCAGTATATCATTAACGTTAACTAGATCGTGACATGCGCGCAACTGCGATTAACTTGGCAAGGTTCGCAATTTGCATAATATATTAATTAATTAATAGATATGTGAAATTTGATAAAACATATGGACTATTGTCTACTTATTTTCTCCAAATAGATTCCTTTTGCTTGGCGGATTTTCGAGTATTTTAATTTATTAATTACAGCCTAAAATTTGCAAGAATTAAATTATGCGTGTGTAAAATTTAAATTCAAAATAATAATTTGAACTTTTAATCTCTGTATCTTTATTCGTAATTTACACGTGGATTTTCCGAAATATTTTGCACGAGCGATTTTAGGTACCGACAAAAAATTGTTTTTCGTCTTCACTCGCGTTCATGTGAAGTGCTACAGCGATAATTGAGATGCCTACACGTAAAGTGCACGTGGAAAGTGCGGACAAGATGCAAAGAGACACTTGCGAGAGTGAGGGCAAAATGCCAGGACCGATATCGATCTTTCGTGAAGAGCGATCGCGCGCAAATGCGGGAGCGCGCGAGAAGCTAGGCAGCAACGAGACGAATAGATTAGTGCCGAATTCCAGGTCGCTGCAATTTGTCAAGCGGCAGCAAGTTTTATCGCGTGTGTACATGCGCGCACACTGATGTCGTCGAAATATGTGAGCGCGCGCAAAAGCGTTCAGTTTCGTTTCTAGAAGGAGAGAGAGAGAGAGAGAGCGGCTCTCTCTCCCCCTCAACGAAAACTGGCAGAGAACTGCTCGAGTGTATCTTCGCGTTATATACAGCGGCTGTTATTGAATTCGGAATTTATGACTTTAATAGAGACTAACTTTGCGCGATCATAATTCAAAAGACGTTGCGTGTCCGGCGGGCGTAACTGGCAGGTATCTCAACTTCCTCGTCTGTGTATCCTGCCTGCTCCTTATCGACCCTCGGCCGATCTCTTAAAGCAAGCGTTCCTTGTCGTGTCAGAACCAACGTCTTCTTCTCTTTTTCTCTTCGTAGACGCGGCGCGCTTTTCCTTTTTCTCTCTTTTCCGTCGCATCGCTTCCTGCGACAGGAGGATATCCTGCCGGGGAAATTCCGGATGATTTAAGACGCCGGAGTCGCACGTAGGCGGAAAAAATATGTCCGAATGCCCGCCACGGAACTTTTCTGTCGGTCGGCGGGCACTGGATGCGGAAATCGTCGCGAAGAAAGTAGGGAGAGGATACAGAGTGGATCGTTCCTGCTCTTGTCGCTTTTGCATTTTTTCTTGTCATATGTTACATACACCAAGACAGCACGATAAAGTCTGTAACTGCGTACAGAGCAGATAATATTGTACATGCAAAACGAATAATCAAGTGTCTCAATTTTTATCACACAAATGTATGTTGCTTTTGAATAGAAATCATTGGTTTCACTATAACACGGAATTTCTATGAGCAATTGAATTACAACATTCTCTTCCTGCAGGAACAATTAACACGAATGAGCGTTTTCGAAACGAAGTGGTATCTCGTATACGTAAGCGTTTAAGAAGCGGTTTTAGAGTTTCGGGTGTAATTCGACGCGCAAGCGAGTAAAGCGATACGACTGCGAAGAGAAGAGAGGTTGCGGCGCTTAACAACAGCTCGACGAAATTCGATTATCGTCCCGGTTGTAATTCCGCGGTTACGTTCATTACTCGTGCCATTGTTGCCGTCGGGTTGCACGCGGCAATTTTGACGCGATCACTTAGTCATAGCGAATGGATCCACCCCTTGTTTCACTCTCGGCCAACCTCTATCGGGCGCACACTGTAACGCGTACAATATGCTATTCGTGCAATTCCGCGCCATCTTTTTGATGAAAGCAAAAATTATATTCGGTTGATTTTTTATCGAGCAATTATTCTTTAGATAATATATATTTTATATATTTCAACATGTAGTTTTGTAGTTTTTGCCTTTTCGTACATTTGTTTTTTTTTCTTTTTTTATTCAATTTCAAATTTTGCATCAGATAAATTTTCTTAAAAAATACAAGGATTATTTTTTTATCAACGAAAATAAAAACGAGAATACAAAACATGAAAAATTAAAACGGTTTTTCTTTTCTGCAGTTTTTATTCAATATATATGTAACGCGCGAAGATATAATCTTCTTCTAAATATTTTCTTTGATTTAAAAAAAATCTTTCTTAACATGGAATCGTGATGTTTTACGATATTACGTCTATTAGTTAAACGTTGAATAAGTTAGGAGCGCTTTCGTGATAAAACAAAGTTCCGTAATT
>QVOB01000351.1:0-10948 GCA_014839585.1 Pseudomyrmex concolor | reverse complement strand
CTTTATTAAACAAAATTGCAAACTCCAGTCGCGTCGCGGAAAAGCTAACGTTACGCAAAACGTGCGTGCGCGCGAAAATAATCTGGGAGAAAATAAAATGGTTGCGCGCAAACGAACGGGCAGTGGGGCGACGGCGACGGGGGTGTGTGCGGAAAGCGAAAAACAAAATAGTATAATTAATACACTCCATACTTTCCATTCCGGGCTCCCTCAATTATCGACACATCCATTCTGTCAGTGTCGAAGTGTAGTTAATGAAAGCGAACGAGTTGGATCGCGCATCCTATGTGCCGAGGGCATGCTAGAAAGGGGAGAAGACGGGGAGCACATGCGAGGAGAGCGGAAAGAGGATGAAACGAGACACGGACCTGGTGTAGAATGTTGGAGCCCGGAGAGTGGAAAGAGAGAACAGCGCAGAGCCCGCGCGCTCCGACGGTAACACGAGTCGCGCGACTGCGAGGGCAAGAGCGCGGGAAGCCGGCGCTTGCGGCGCACCGTACGACAGAGGAAGGGGTTGATGGTAGGGGGCAGGCAAGGCAACACACCGGCCGCAGCATCCGTCTCGCGTCAGTCGGCTGCCGGATTTCGTGGCGCGTGTTCTGTGCCGTGGGGACAGAATCGGCGTCCTTTGAAGCCGGGTCACCGACGGTCTGCGAACACAATTGCGCGCATGTTTTCCGAGTAACCGATTTATATCGTCGGCACGTGATCGTCTGTCCGATCAGCTGTCACTCGCGATCTCTTTTTCGAGATAAAATTGCGATAAAAAAATTAAACTCACTGACTTTTTGTATTTAAAAAAACAAAACAAAAAAAAAAAAAACGTGCTCGCATTGGTAATCAATCGGCGTCGAAGAAACCGGTCTCTTTATCTGTCTCTCTCTCTCCCTCCTATCTATTGTGCTTCGATTCGCTTTTGAATCGGTGTTAGATCGAGAGAGGGTTTCATTCAACGCGCGATTCTTCCGTGATTTCCTGCGTTTTGTCGTTGTCGTCGTCGTCGTCGTCGTCGTCGTCGTCGTCGTCTTTCCGCTGGTCAGAAATTTCCCCAAGATTTTTATCTGCGAAGTGCCGGGTGAAATCCTCTCGCAGTCAGGTACGTGCAAATATTTTTCTCGCACTCTATACATATACACACACGTCATGTAGAAGACATGTCGAATACGCGGCGCGCGTGAGTGTGTGTGCGTGCGTGCGTGCGTGCGTGTTTGTATGTACGTGTGCGTTTATCTCGCCGGCTGATGATAGGAAACGTCATTCCCGCCTGCTCGAGACAGTCCGCAACTTGACCGCGTTCTATTCTCGGACCGAAGTTTCGAGCATCACGATCTGGAGGAATAGGATGGGATGACGCAGCCGTTTAATGTCGCTAACAGTGCAGTGCACTGGTAAATTAATAATCCTCCGGTATTCAGTAAAACACTGAGCGAGGCGGGGTGCGCGCGCTTCTCTCTGTAATTATGAGTAATGTAAAAACATCACGTGCGCGAAAGGCAAATGATAATTGTTAATGTCGCAATTAATATTGTAAATTTTGTTATTAAACGCGCCAATTCGCGCACCGATAACACATTCGCGTATACGACTCCCAGATGATACGTACATGCAAATTGCTCGTTACAATACAGACACAATATATCGCCTGTTAATATTTCAAATCCAAGGTTGTTGAAAACAAACCTCTCGCAATTAGGCGCGTATTTTTGCTTGGAATTTACAACACGTAGATTCGCAAATAAATTCAATTATTTTGTTAAGAGTTCACCAGACGCTCCGGAGATCAAGGATTAATTGTGAAAAAAAAATAAAAAATAAATAAATCGTGTAAAGAGATTGACGCGTAAAAATCCTCTTCCGAAAGAAATCATCCTCCGCGTGATTGTCGAACGAGGGTTTGAATCTCTCTTCGTTCTCCCTTCTGTCTTTTTTCTCTCTCTCTCTCTCTCTCTTCTTCCCTTATCTCGTCAAGAAAAACCATTCCGGTTAACGAGTTCATCGAAATGACAAGTTGTTCATCGCCACTGTTAAATGACGTAAGTAATGTCCGCGCTGTATCATCGTCATCTCCGCGTGGGTTAGCGCGCGGAATGATCTGAGAAGAGACCGCGTCTCTCTTTTTATACGGTAGCAGTAAACGCGAGGTCACCCCTTTGCCCCGTGGCACTGTTTATCTTTCATTCAACGGTTCACGAACACGACAATAAGTCTGTCGTCGCTAAGGCAACACGTTTCGATCGTTTTCTCTCTCTCTCTCTCGTGCGTTTTTCTTTCTCCCTTTTTTTTCGCGAAAAACTACGAACTTCTTGTCGACAATTTTTCCGAACGCGACAACAAATTATCAGCTTTTGCCACGAGTGTAGTATATATTCTCTCTTGTCTCATTGTTTCAAGATATTATTTGTTTTCGCTGGATGGCGTCTCGAGGAAGACGTGAAGTGATGTATGGATGTATTATTGACGTAATGGGAACAGTATCTCTCTCTCTCTCTCTCTCTCTTTGCGCGACCCGTTTATGTTTCGCTTGTACGCCGAGTAATCTCCATTGTGATAATTGACAGCCGGCCACGTGGCCCCCTTTCTCGTTACGTTGCAATAACGCGCTTCACAAACGCGTGCAACACGAATCGCGGGATTATCTGACGATTGACCAGAGAATCGACCTTGAAACGAAACACGCGTCGCGGCGTTACACACGTTAGTTACATCACGCGTTATACGGCTATAAATAACCCTAACCTAACCCTAACCTGCTCTCTACCGCAATGGTCGTTGCTCCTGTTAAATTACGCCAAGCGTGTATAACGGTGTACATGTATATCGGGAGCAAAATTGTCCCCTGAAACGTATTTCTGGTCCATTCTATTCTCTGGTCTATTGTTGAAGTTTCCTTGTATAACAATTGTATTGTAAGAGATCGATAATTCGAATTATTTTACACTCGCGCATATAAGTTTCATTCAGTATATTTTTAAATACGTATATTATATTTTATATACATATAAATATTTTTAAAAATACTAACTCTATATGGAAAAAGAAAATTGTGTCGGCACTCGGCTGTAAAAAGAAATGAACTCTTTTAATTTTTCACGCGCTTACATGTCGTTTAATTAGATCTTATCGGAAGTCGCCTCTATTTTTGCTTTGTCAGAACGAGCACCGCGAGTGCGCGCGAAATGTCAAATAGCACGCTGAAACATATTTAGCCCGTGAGAAAAACAGCACGCTCGGTTTTTTGCGGTTTATTTAGAAGTCGCGTCCGCGCGTCGTCCCTCTCTCTCTCTCCCTCATTTTTCCTTCGCATTTGCGTTCGAGTTACTTGCATCGCCATTAAATTGACGACACTCACGTCCGCGAAGTTTAGCAATATAAATTTAATGAACAGAAGCGCTCTCCAACTCTTTTTTGGCGCGCTCACAACTTTTCGAATTTTGTTATATATCGCGGATCAACGTTTTTGCACGCGTCCGACACTTCATAACGTACTTTTTTTTTTTTTTCAAATGTTACATAGTAAAAAAAACTGTGCAAAAAAATACTGCATTTACAGCGAGACAAAACAACGAAAAAAGTGGCAGAACTTTTGGCGTTTATAACCCCCCGTCGTTTTTTGGCGCGTGACGAGAAAATGTCACTCGTCTCGTAAAATGTCGCAGCTGTAAAAATAACTGAAAACAATCAATTTGCAGGAAACAGTTTTGACATGTCGCGTAGACTGCGCTGTCATCGACTGCGGATTGTATCGGTTCGAGATAGATGTGCGAGGGGATAAAGAACTTTGCTTTATTTCCACGCAATGTTCCACCAAGGCACAAAAGTGCACGAGCAACCACGGAAAATAGAATCTTAATTTGTCAGGATTTCTTGTATCGGTTGTGTATGATACAAACGATGACAGGTACGAATTGTCGTTGCGAGATAGATTTATAAATCTTACTAGCTTCACAGAGAACAACAACTTCTACCGCATTCGTTTTACGAAAATCCAGTGTATTGACTGTACTTTGCCGCGTTTATATTCGCTCATCCTCATTTTCTGCTTCCTTACGATGCGGTTAAAAATGCATTTTAGAAATTTCGGGCGAATAAAAGCTTAGGAGGGGGGAGAAAGAGGGAAGAAGAAACTGTACTCGGTGCTCGGTATAAGCTTGCGCGACCAGTAAGTTATTTCGGCGGTACCGGCAATTCGCCGGAAATTGCGTTTTAAAATTTCGTAATACGCGAGAAGTCGCTCAATACAGTTAGGGCCATTTTCTTTTATGTGTAACTCGACGATACTCGGCGAAACGAGCCACTGAATTTTTCTTTTCTTTTTTTTTTTTTTTTTTTTTTTTTTATCTCTCTCTTCTATACATGTGATGTGCGCGCCCTTTCCCGCTTTCCACCGAGAAGAAACGGAGGAATCCGGCGCTTTTCTCTCCCGAGCACGTGTCGCGTTTCGTCGCTTCCGTTCTCTCGCGTTCGTTACATGTCGTCGGCGCGGCGCGTTCTCGCGAATTTCACGAAACGTTTGAGCCGGAAAGAAGGAACCGCGCGCGCGATACAGATAATGGCATTCAGTTTGTATCTCGCATCTCGTTGCAGCTTTAACACGTTGCTTTTCGCGGAACGGCGGCGGTGCGATTTTCACAGCAACGCGCGCGTCGTTTCTTTTCCCTTTCGTAATATGAAAATTTTCATTCCCCTCTCTTCCTCCTCCCAAGAGTGGCGTTTACTTGTCTCGTGTGTTTCCGCGGTAACAAATTTTGACAAAGTGACTTTGCAGCGTGTGGCGCAAACTAAATTGTTGTACGCGAAGTTATACGATCGCTAAAATTGAGATGCCGGTAAAAATTAAAGAATGTTCTATCGCGCGCGATTTCAAAGTGGAATTTATTGCTTTTACGATCGGTTTATACAGAAAAAGTTTGTAAGATCGCTTTTTTTTTTTTTTCACAAAGACGAGTTTTTCTTTCACGTGAATAAGGGGTAAGTTTAAAAAATTTTTGAGATACCTCGCGTAATAGCAAAATTGTTTTCTTCCGAGAATTTTTGCCACGCCACATAATTCATGCGAATATCGACCAAAAGCAAAACGATAAAATTTCCTGTTCCGAGCTAATTTTGCTTCATAAAATCGCTTCTTCGTGGCGAACAGCTTTGCATGCATTTCTCTCAAAAGCGAAATTATTGCATGCGTGACACGCAGGTTCTCTTATTAGTAATTACCGTAATGAAACTTTGATAAACCATTGTTTCAGGAATCGAAACACGCTCTTTTTCATTCGAGTATCGAATCGAGCGTAATAATTTAGCGTTTCGAAAATGTATTGTTATTTGAGATAATATTCAGCGCTCTTGCGACTTGTATTTAAGCTCCGAAAGTACTGTTTTATGTTATGTTGAATTTTGTTGTTATGTTGAATTGTGTCATGAGGTTTTAATATTGATAAAAAACGTTTGCAACACTTGCTATATTACTTGCCAAACGAGCTCGAAGTATATTTTACTGTGTCAAATAATGGAGTCACTTATAAGCGCAATAATAATACACAGTTGTTACAAAAGGTATACCGGATACCGTCAAAATCTGTTTCGTCCAAGGGACGTTCTTGTAACGTCCCATTTCTCATAAACATCCGCCGCGCGCGTGCTTCTCCCCGGCTTTAAAGCAAGCGCGCTCCTCTGTAGCCCGGGGCTTTTGCAACGAGAAATTTTAAGCGCACACGCCATCGTCATCGTGTTGCTCGCTCGTAAATAACAGCGCTCCCGTTGGATCCCAGAGAGTCGATCTACGCCGGTCCGCGTTTGTCCGAATCCTCGTGTAAAAAAAAAAAAAAAAAAAAAAAAAAAAAAAAAAAAAAAAAAAAAACGAGAGAATAAACGGTGTCGAAGAGGTTGGGTTGCTGGTGCAATCGGAGCAAATCGCAGCCGGGGTGCGAAATTAGCTGAAAAAACGGTAAAGCCTGTAGTTTTTTTTTTTTTTTTTTTTGTTGCGGTTGCGACGCATCTCCGTCGTCGGCCGAAACCTGCAGTACGTGTTAATTTCTGCACAATTTTCTGGCCTCCCGCCACGTCAGCGCGGAATGTTATTCGACACCGACGAAACTTGTCGGTACGTTTCAGTCAATTACCTCTTTTCAACGGGCTTTTTGATCGTTCTCATACATTTTTTTTTTTTTTTAATAGCACGATATACTATTTCAATATAGTGACCGGTTCACGATGTTGGAATTAAATTGACTCACTCGTTTCAACAGAATTCCAACCGAGTGAGAGACGCAAGACAAGTGCTGATAACAACGACATAAACATCTTTCCTACTTTTAGTGTCTAGTTTTGTTCTTTTTTTTTTTTTTTTTTTTTTTTTTTTTACAACCGACAGTCAAGTTGAAAACATGAAAACTTTTTTTATATTTTTTTTTCAAATTGTAAATGTTGCGCGTATATAAAAGAAAACCGATTTGATAAATATCTCGTACAGATTCTTATAAAAGAGAAAGAGAGAGAGAGAGAGTTCGTCTAACTGCCGTGACCATATTTCTCGCTCGTCGTAAATGTTGAACAAAGTGTGTCTCTCGTCGCCGCTCGCTTCGATTTCAGTTTTTCATCTCCTCCCCGTTTGACTTGCAACTTCTGTTCCGCATTTAAAACGGAAATTAAGCGGCGTTCACCGACGAGAGTGTGCCGCTCTTGTCTCTCGCTTCTCTCTCTCTCTCTCTCTCTCTCTCTCTCTCTCTCTCTCTCTCTTGCTTTACATCGCAATCCTCTTCCCTCCCTGTTTTACTCATCCGAGATTGTGCGAAACACAATTTAACTCCGTCTACAGCGAAAATCTTTGCGAAACACACGGCGCATCGAACATTAGCGAATATTAACTAGTTCACGAAGTATAATTCGAAATTAATGTTCGAGAGAGAGAGAGAGAGAGAGAGAGAGAGAGAGAGAGAGAGAGAGAGAGAGAGAGGAAGAGGGAGAAAAAGAAAGATGGCGAGAGAGTAAACACGTATGAAAGGAACACCGCAAGGAAAACCGAAAAGTTCGCAAAGAGTTCAAATTGCATCTCGGGCGAAACTTTGTGAAAAATGAGTCGATTCAAATAAATTAAACTGCAAACAAATTTGTGTTTCGCGCGGAAGAGGAATATTTTCTTTAGACGTTCTTGGTTCAAAAAGTCGAAAGAACGCACGAAACTTCAACGCAAACTTCCGTTCTCCTCTCCTCCTAATCTGTATTTTTGTTCATTTACATCTCGACGTAGTTATCGCGTAGTTGCGCGCGGGAGATTGCAATTTTCATGGATATATATGTTTGCGGAGGTTCAAATATAATGAGGCTTTCCCAACGGACGGTCGTGTATGCAACGAGGTGCATCACGTTGCGCGCCAGAGAGACTGAAGCCGGAGCGCACGATACACATTACCGCTCATAGGGAGATCGTGTAGCGTGACTTGAGACTTTGGGAATTCGGACCGCGAAAGCAATAACGCACCGTCATGGAAATGGCTCGTCCACTGTCAGCCGCAATACACGACCGTCGTGCATGTACTCTATACTATCTAGAGACATGCAAGTATAGTTCGGCACAAATTTCATATATCGACGTAAAGCGCGCGGGCGCGCGGAGAGGAAAGGCGAGAGCACACCGGCGGGTTCGCCTATATTTGTTTTTGATGTATGCGGCGCGAAAAATCGATATTCCCGCGCCGCAACCACCGATTCGCCAACGTTTACACGCAAATAGATGCGACATGTCGCGCTCATTCGGGGGGGAGAGGCTTCGAATAAAAATTGCGAATTCTGATAATGGCAGCGCCTACATCGAGCTGCACTTCCGCGTTTGAACCGCGAATGAACCATTTGCGAATGAAAACAGAGAAAGCCCGTTTATTATACGATTTTTGTTCGGCGCCGATTCTTTCGCGCGCGTCCATAAAAAATTTCACCGACAAATGCGAGCGCGCGCGCTCAACACAGATCAAAGTTTATAAGCGGGATATTTTTCTCCCCTCCGGATGTGTCACGGCAAAATTTTTAAATATTACGAATAGTTCTCTCTCTCTCGATGTGCAAACATATTCGCAGTCAGCTCGAGAAAAAAAAAAGCTTGCTCTCTGGAACAACAATTTGACATTTATTCGGATGATCACTTACGATCTTTTTCCCAAGATTGCATTTTTTCTGAGCGATTTTAAGTGGTCCTCTCAAAAGCGCGCGCTTACTCTCGCGCGTGTGTGTATAAGCGCGCAAACAGAAAGAGAGAGAGAGAGAGAGAAAGAGAAAGAGAGACGCAGGAGAAACGAGAGAAAACGCGAGATGCAGACGCGCGCGGCGAATTCACGTCGAACGTGGTTGGAAATGTGGCGCGCTCGCCTTACGCGTCTTCCGATGGAATTCCCAGCATCCTCGATGCTCCACGACTCGTTCCGAAGAGCCCTCCAAAGAGGGACTCGCGCGCGCGCGCGTCGGCCGAGCTAAAGCAGAATGTTTCCAGCCAAGCTACTCGACGAGGAATTTGATCCTACGCGAGCGCTTGAAATCGCGACACACGTACACGGGAGAGAAGTGCGTTAGCTTTCAGTTTCCCCCGAACTTTAATCTTCCCGTTCTCCCCGGTCTCGCCGCGTCTCCCTTTCCCCCCATTCTCGTTCCTTCCCGTGTTTCAGGAAAGCTTTGCGCATCCTTCTGGCTTTTAATATTTAAGCGTGACACCGCGTGCGCACTGAGAGGACACTGTATGCGCGGCTCGCAGGATGTATGCATAGAAGGGTTTCTTGGCGGAAATTTTGGTTGTACGCGCGCGCGCATGTGTGTGTGTGTGTATGTGCATCATACGTGAGAGTTGACGACCTTGTGATTTTAATTTTAATCACACACGAAAACACGCGAGAAGAGGGATGGAGAAAAGTTGAATCGTCGCAGAGAAGTTGCAATTTTTTTTGGTAACTTCCCCATCATTACATATTCCGTATGTTTCTCGAAAGAAAAATGTAGTCTCGTCGCGGTATTACGCGTGAAAATGGGTTTCTCCATTATTTCGGATTCGTCATGTCTCTCTCTCTCTCTCTCTCTCACTTCTCTTCCGCCGAGTGTTCTTCTCTCTATCAAAGCTATCGACCGTTCGTCCGCCTTTCCGATCGCAACCGTAATAACGCGACCATTACGCGCCCGCGTACTCGGCGAAATTAGGGGTCGTTTAGCTCAACGATTTCTGCCACGCGAATGTGCATCTACTGCGGTCGCTCGCGCAAAATCGCGCCGCTAAAGGGCAGAAAGCGAGAGAGAGCGTTTGCGCGCTTATAACTGTCCGCCGGTGGATTATCGACGTGATATCTCGCGGTTTGTGCCCTTTCTCTCGCGCGCGTTCGATTTGCTCACCTCGGCACACATAGTATCGGATGCAAACGCGGGCGCGTGGTATCGTTTAACATCGTGCGAGAGAACGAACGGAAGCCCGTTTTGCGGGATCGGGAGCATCGATATCGGCTGGATATTTATCGACGGTCACCGTCCGCTTTGCCTCGCCGCGTCGGATTTGGCCGCGATGCTTTTCGGATTCGGCCGACTCTCTCGTCTTGTTATTGTCGAGCCCGCTTCTCTATTGGTTACTGTTGCGGTTTGCGCGAGTACGACGAGGTAATTCATCATACCGCGCACGGCCGCTTCATCAACGATGATGCGCGAAATTTCGTGGTCGAGAGTGTCGGGAACGCTCCCCTCTCCCTCCTTCCGCGGCTAATTTGAGATATCGCCGCGCGCTTTTCTCCGCGAGCGAATCCATCGTTTAGGATCTCGTTTGCTTCGAAAGTAGAAAAGGAACAAATATGCGATAACTTGCAGCAAGATATATATATACTTTATGTGAAATTATACAAAAAACAATACGCATTAAATCAAAATTTATTAGTTCTAAGACAGATAGAGGTGCGTTTTTTTAATTAGAATTAAATTTAAATGGATGCGCACGGTTTAAATGTCAAATACAGAAAAAACTCTCTAAGAAAATTAATTAATTAATCATTGCGAAAAATAACTTTTGCCCCGCTGGTCTGGAGCTATCTAATCATCGAGCTCTTTTCTTATTAATTTTTTTTTTTTTTTTATGTGTTTTCTTATTGAGACCGTTATTTTGATTCACAATCAGAGTTTCAATTTCTTTTTCAACGTAGCGACTTGCGGAATTGAAAGCAATCAAAAAGTGTTGTAAAGATTCTTTTATGTTTCGTCGATGGTGTTTCACGTTCCCGAATCCTCTCCATCGCTTAAAGGTTAACGAACGGTAACAGCGATCAGAGTTCGAAACTGACGTGGCGGAACCCCGCTTTGGAAACGGTTTGAATCGAAAGCCCCGCGCGGAGTTTCACCAACGGCTTCAGCGCCGCTATCCTTTATCGGACCTAAATCGAAATTACTAAGCCACTGCGAAATTGTACTGACGGGTTTCTGAGAGCGCTATGTTAAAATCTGCATGGCGAGCGTACCTACGCGAGAGAATAAATTTACATGCACGTTGGGAGAACAACCGATGTCACTGCGCGACTGGAAAGTGGTTGAGAGGAAGGGGGAAGGGGTGAGTGAGTGTTTTACGGGGATACAAGATATTCGTTCTTCTCTCTGCTTCTCCAAATCGCGGAATCCATTATGCGACTTGTCCTCGTTCCAATTCACATAACAGAGAAATGTAATTCTCACACAAAATGTAATTTTAGCCCGTGTCGGCGATATGACATAAATTAATTTTAAGAGTCAGCTTCACGTGTATCTGCTTTTTGACATGATAATTAATCTTAATTAATAATCTTAATTTGATATCTCGTCTCTTGCGAAATATTTAACGTGCAGATTTTGAGAAGCACGCGAAATAGATCGAGAGTGACGAAATAAGTTGAACTTGTGCGCCGAAAAAAAGAATTACATCATATATATATATATATATATATATATATATATATATATATATATATATATA